>JAJPUD010003576.1:30467-63207 GCA_023553655.1 Myrmecobius fasciatus | reverse complement strand
CCTTCCTTCCTTCCTTCCTTCTTTCCTTCCTTCCTTCCTTGCTTCTTGCCTTGCTTCCTTCCTTCCCCTTTCCCTCCCTCCCTGCTTTTTTCTCTTTCCTTTCTCTCTCTTCATTCTTCTCTCTCTTTCTGTTGGAAAAGGTTCATGTTGAAACATTAATACAGGCCAACCTATGTCCTGGCTAGCAAGGGTTTTTAATACTCATTTGGAGTTTGGGTGAAGGTGAAAGTTGTCAGGTTGTGAAAAATGACACTGGTGTTGGCTGACCTGAAATAGTGCTGTAAAGTTCTATTCCTCACAAAGGCAAGATATATTATTGCTGTAACGCCATTATTCCGCTCCATCACTTTTAAACCTTGTTCCCATTATCTGCAAGTTAAATATAACCCTATGTAAAAACAGGAAGGACAGCACTAAGTTGTCCAGCTTAACAGCACACACTTAAACATAATAGAGCACTTGTTACTGTATTTTATGGAACGGAAACTCCAAATGTAAAGATGTATTAAGGAAATATCTCAAAGTTATTAGGGAAGGATATTTACAATTACAGATTGCTTTATATTATACTTTTATGAACATCTCAGGAAATGAAATAGCCCTCAGCTGTAGAGAGTGAAGAGGGAGGTAATTTTCCTTAATACGGGTGATAAAATTAATCTGATTGAAATCGCTAGCGATTATTTCACAGAATACTGAGTGGCAGTACAATCACTTACACTCTTTTATATTTTTTTAGTCAAAGCTCGTGTAGATGAAAGCTAATTACAAAGTAGTGATGTGAAGCGCTAAGGAAATAGTTTGTATAGCATAGAACAGGCACTGCTAATTGGGGTTTGTGATTACACAGATTGTTGTTAGGGAGAATTAACTACCAGCAGTCTCTCCTGCAAAGCTTCTCATCAAGGGAAAGTAAAAATAGACACTGGATCTGTTATTTATCTAATTATGCCATGAATATTTTCACAAGCATGTTACACACTCTCAAATGGTTTGTTGTTCAAAAACTTTCTATCCCATGCTGCTTATGATCAAAGTATCAATAAGGATTTTTTGACACTGGGATTTCTCCCAATGACTTTGCCTGAAGTCTTATTTATATATTGAGTGTGTTATATGCACACCTGAGCTAGAAGTCTATTTGGGAATCCCCAAGCACTGTGGTATCAAATATGAAAAACTGGCTTTTAATAGATCTTAAAGTTTACCTATGTGTTCATTGTGCTTCTTTCAGATTTAACTGTATAGCAAGCAATGGGAAACCTTCAGGAGAGTGTCATGACACTTCTTTTAGAGGGAAAATGAAATGGGTCTAGAAACACTGAGTCCCTCCAGCTATAGGCTTACTTAGAAGCACTTATTTTACAATCAGCTTTCAGTGCAGTAGCAAACTCCTTTGTTGTTATTGTTATTTCATTTCTTCATGAAATCCAAGTGTCCTTGAGAAGCTTTCTACATAGGAGGGAGAGCAAAAAAACATTAATTTTAATGCCCATTCATTTAAAAAACTGTTTCTCAATTTGAAAGTCATCACCTTGGAGAAAGACACAAAGAAGTGAACTGTTCTAAGATGGTAATAGAGACCTGGCATGGAGGGATCCGAATAATTAGTTAGAGATGTAGGAAGCTTAACTAGGATTCTAGTTTTCTCCTCAGCTCTAAGTCTTTCCATCAGTAACACTACTGTTAGTCTCTTTTTGCCAGTGAATAAATCCTTCTTTGGGCTTTTTATCCACTTTCAGCCATTACTACCTTGTTATCTATCCATTTACTCTCCTTTTGAGCATGTATCTTTTCAGAAGACAAAAAAGATGACTGCCTCTTTTTGTACAAGAACATGGAAATCCTGCTGCATTTCCTTATTCAGTAGTGTTATTGTTGACATGGGGGCAGTAGGGAAAGAAAGAAGGGTAGTAATGATAAGAAGACTTTAAAGAAGGTAGGGGAAGGGGTGCTGCAAGTTGGAAGAAAAACAACTTTGAAAGATATTGCCTTAGGAACTCCCCCTGAAAGGCATTTCCTGCAATAATTTTTCAACCTACCAAATACTAATTTATTGACAAGATAATATTTTCTGAAGACAAAATGTTTCCTACAGGTCTTATTTGAATGATGACAAACATCTTTCTGTGTATTAGTTAGGATGAGCAAAAAATGCTTGAATACGAACATACTTTAAATCTGATTTAGGGGGCATCTCTATGTAGAATTACCTAATTATAATAGCTCCTAAAATTATTTGAATTATTTAAGTTCATGGATCAATAACCATGATTCAATGTTAGAAATTAAACTTTATGTTAGGGCTGTTTGTTACTTACTTTCTCTTCGTAATGATTTGATTTGTTTCAATATGCTTTTCATGATTAGAATAGTCAAATTAGATGACCTCAGAGGTATCTTCTTACTCTGAAATTTTGGGATTCTGGGAATATAGGAATTTATGGCTAAGTGAAGACTAAAGAAAACATAGGAGCTAGGACACAGATATGTTCTGCCCTTTCTTTGCTTTTGTCAGAATACAAACAAATTCTCTTGTGTGGATAAATATAGCTAGCTTATAAAATTGAATTTTTGACATCATTATTTTTAATTATCAATAGTAATAAAAATAACATTATGCCCTGACCAATATGCTGTGCTACAGTCTATGGGCAATATCTGTGAATTTCACTGCCTTTCTGTATGAAAAGTAGATTAAAAAGAATATTATATGGGTGTGTGTAAATGATGAAGGACCTGGCCTTGTACTCCAGTAATTCTTTTGTATGCTTCTACAGTTGTCCAGTCCGACTGACAGGTACTGAAAATTAAATGGTTTTCAATAAAAATTCTGTAACCTGGAATGAATCCCTGCTGAATAATTAGAATATCTCACCCATAAAAGGTAATCATGTGTCTTCCATTTTTGAAGAAACCTCTATACTTGATCAGCATCTGTGGAATACTTGTGAAAGAGACATAATGCTTCTCATTTATGGTTGATGAGAAGTTCTTCTGTAAGAGCTGAGCTGGCATGAGCTTGCCACTTTGTCCCAAAGGTCAGAGATAGCAAGAAAAGGACAGAGGGAAAGTTTGTATGCTTTGGTTGAAGACATAAAGAAGTGGGATGGCTGATCTGAAGATGTGGCATTAATATGCCTTCCTTAAATGCCCGGAGGCATCTATGAAATCTTACTAAATTTAGAATATTCATTATAAACAAACAAGCAAACAACTCGAATATATAATGGGGATTTCCAATTTCTTAATTTCCCTTCTATTCTTGGCTGTCCAGGCCCAGTGTGACTGAAATTGTAGTCCCAAAGGAAGTCAGTCACATTTTAGGGTTACTACTTCCCTTCGATATTGACCTCAGTGTCATATGTAACCTTACATCAGATGTATTAAAAGGTAGTGAAATTGTTTTAACCTTTTCTGAAAAAAAAGGCATCTTGTGTTATTTTAATTTACTTCAAAAAGGCTGCACAAATAATAGTTATGGTTTATCTGAGACAGGTATTGGGAAAGGTTAATGGAGTGTTGGGGAGGGTTTTAGAAAAAAAAATAGAATGGGATTTTTAATAAAATAGCTCAGAAGGCAGAAATCCTCAATGAATGGGAAGGAGGAGGTAGCGAAAATGGGATTAAAGAACACTTTTGAACTGTCATCTTGCCCAAATGATCAGATTCATTTGCCAGATAATTATGAATAACTGGAAGTTTGATTTCAATCTTTCTAAAATATATTTTAAAGATTAACAACCTGCTCAAGTCCTTACCTTCTTTTCTCCATCCCCTGCCCCCAAAAATCTTAGAATCCATGGTCAGATTAAGACAAACCATTTGATATTGAAATATGTCTCTAGGCTGAAAAGGATGAAATAACAATATACTGGCAGTCTGCTATGACATGTATGAAATAAATTACCTAATGATATATATTTGGCATAAATTACACATACTTTGGAATTCTCCAAAGAGTTGATTCTGATGGCTTCTTCAAGACTGTTTATCTTTGTCACTTTTTATATTTCTATCAGTAAATATTTTAAAATGTACTATTTTTTGCTCATGAAATTATTATTATTTAAAATGAAAGGGTCAAGGCTGGAAAACATATATATATATACATATATGTATATATATATATATATGTACGTATATATATACATACATATGTATCCAAATGAAGAATAGATTTTATAATTACAAAATAAAAAAAAGGATTATTGAATATTTTGATTAAACATGACTCATTGATTTTCATGACAAAGTAGTAAGTAATGTAAACAACTTAAATCATAGAGATTCTTTAAATAGAGTGAAATTAGAATTGTCTCTTGGTTTTTTTTGTTTTTGTTTTTTGTTTTTTGGAGAAAGTAGCTATGATAATGCTAAAATAAACATAAAATTTGGGGTGAGATAATTTTTAAATGTTTACCTTTCATGACTTCAGTTTTTTAACACTCTCCCTGCAGGTCAATAAATACCAGTTTCAAAGTTTAAAAATGAAGAATTCAAACACACTGGAAACAGGCAGTTTTTTCTTCATTTTAAATAGATACAGTGAATGATAACTTGAAACATAATTAATAATTACCATACCTGCTATGATAGCCATTTCAAAATAATCACCATTTCTTTAGATATAGGCTATATTTCCCTACTACTCACTACAAATGGAAATAACTAAGAACTTTTTAATTAAACAAAAAAGCAAAAGAAAAGTGAGGACTTCCTTTTTTCCCCTTCCTCTATATGCATAGCTTGATCTTGCTGTTTCTAAAAACTGTATTTAGGGAGAAAAAAAAAACAGAGTGAAATTAATGCTCTCTACCATTTATTAGATTTTGAAATTCATCAATGTTCTCCATGTCATAAGTACATTTTTTTCACTGAAAAAGGAATGCTTGTCTTGACATGAGATGAAGTTAGCAATTTTATTTTTATCTCTCTCAGTTTCCTTATTTGTAAGATGAGCTGATGATAACTACATTTCTTGTAGGGTTGTGAAGGACAAAGGAAATATGGAAAAAATGCATTACAAATAAACTGTTATACAAATTTAAGCTTGTCAGAAATTCCATAACAATTATTTAAGGTATGCTTTTATTTATTTAAACATTCAAAATTTTATACAGTATTATATGTGATTGAATCAATTCACTAGAAATGGTACATGGTAGAGTCCCATGGTTATTTTAATAAATGAAAGAATAAGCATTTACTGGTTATTTACAATATACTATGTGATATCCACCAGAATGTCTTTGCTGTCAAATTGGGGGAAATCCTGAATTTTTAAAAGCATATTTCTGTGAAGGTTTGTTTTCTTTCAGGAGTATTTGAACAATGATATTTTGTAGAAGATCTCTACTGAGCTGAGAATTAAAATGAAAATTTCAGAACATAGAAATCAGAAAATACACGCAAGCCCAAATAATTTTTACAGCTGAAATATGTCTATTTTTTGAGGATGGGTTTATATGTTATTGAATAAAGTATTGGTAGAATGTGAGATTCTGCTATCTACAGAATGAGAAGAATAAGTATCTAATATAGAATATAATTCAAATCAAGATAATTACTAAAAAAAAGACTAATTATGTATCTGTGTAAGATACTAACCTTTAAAAACAGGTAAACTCTGAAGTACATGCAATGATAATAGCATGAACTTTTGAATTCCTATATTTTATGTGCCAATTATGTTTTAAAGTTTATAATTTGAGTGTTCTCCATATAGTTAATCAGTAAATTATTTTGAATGTATGTTTAAATATACTTATTCTTATATGTATACACATATACATATTCTCACATGTATATAAATAAGCATATATATATACATATATATGTACATAGTATGCATGTATATATATATATATATATATATATATATATATATATATACACATAATTCACAATCACTTATAGAAATTTGGTCATGTTTGGATTTTTTGTTTTTAATTTGAATTTCAATGTTGATTTTGTACAGACCTAAATTAGTTTTAGGTATATGCACTCTATATGGTAATAAGTATTTAAAATCTGCTTGGTTCTGATGTAGCCTAAATTAACTAGGTTTGGGAAGAAAGGATAGGGGTCAGAATAACATCTTTGCTTTATGTTCTCCATAGTATCATATATACTCGAAGGTAGCAAGCAGATGTCTTTTAAAAGACTGTTAACAGGTTTTTTTTTTTTTTTTTTTTTTTTTTTTTTTTTAAGGAATCTGCTTAATTCTGGGATGGAGGAGAATAAGCAACAGAGAGCCAGCCCCTAGATATACAAAGACTGGGTGCTTTTTCTTTCTTATACAGAGGGTAAAACTTTGCACTTTGGGAATTCATTCAGTAACAAATCTTCAAAGATAGATATAAAATCAATCATTATATAATATCATTCTTCTTACCTCTCTTCTCCTCAATTTCATCCACTCCCATTCCCTCTCTTCTCTTTTTCTCTTTTCCTTTCTCCTCTCTTCCTTTCCCCTCCTTTCCCTTCCCATTCCTTCCCCTCATTTCCTCTCCTCTTTTCTTATCTCTCCTCTCCTCCCTTTCCTCTTCTCTCCTCCTATCTTTTCTCTCTTCTTCTCTTCTTTTCTCCTTACCTCTCCTTTTCTCCCCTTCCCTCTTCACCTCTTTCCTCCTCTTTCTTCCCTCCTTTCCTTCCTTCCTTCCTTCCTTTTTTCTCTTTCCTTTTTATCATTATTCTTTTCTTCCTTTTTTTCTTTCAACATCCATACTGAATGTTCAGAAGAAACCCAAACATCTATTATATTTTATTAGAAATATATATTAGAAATAGTATTAGAAATGTAAAGGGGGAAATCACCACCAAGGAAGAAGAAATTAAATACAGTCATTAAGAAATATTTTACCTAATTATATGCCAAAAATCTGACAATCTACATGAAATTGATGAATATTTGTGATAATATAAAATTACCTACATACTAACAGATCAGGAAAAGAAATTGAACAAACCATTCATTATCAAGCTCCCTAGGAAAAAGTCCTCAGGAACAGATTAATTCAGGAGTGAATTTTATCAGACATTTAAAGAACAATTAATTCCAATTCTATATAAACTTTACAATTCCAAATTCTTTGTACATAATTTTGAAAAATAGACAAAGAGGAAACCCTCCAAAACTTCCTTTATGACACAAATATTATACCTTAATTAGGAAGAGCTAAAACACAGAAAGAAAATTGTAGACCAATTTTCCTAATGAATATTGAAATAAATTTTTCTTTTTTCTACCCAGCCTCCCTCTTAGTTTATTTATTTTTAATACACATTGATTTATGAATTAATTGATTTATGAATTCTTGGGAGAGAAAAATCAGAGCAAATGGGAAAAACCATGGGAGAGATAAAAAATAGAAGTAAACATAGCATAAATATAGAATTACATTAATTCTTTCTTTGGTTATAGATGGCATTTTCTGTCCAAAGTCTATTGGGGTTATTTTCAATCACTGAACTACTGAAAAGAACCAAGCCTTTCATAGTTGATCATTGCCCATTGTTGTTATTTTGTACAATATATTGTGTATGTATATATGTATATGTACATATACATACATATATATATATATATATATAGTGCATTCTTGGTTCTCCTTGTTTCACTCATCATTAGTTCATATGTTTTCAAGCCTTTCTAAAATCACCTTGTTCATAATTTTTTATAACACAGCAAAATTCCATTACTGTCATATACCACAACTTGTTCAGCCATTCCCTAACTGATGGGCATTTACTTCTTTTCCAATTCTTCACTACCACAAAAAGAACTGCTATGAACATTTCTGCCCATGTGGATCCATTTTACTCCTTTATGATTTCCTTAGGATACAGACCCAGTAATGGTACAACTGGCTCAAAGGATATATAAAGTTTTATAGCTTTTTGGGCATCCAAATTGCTCTTCCATATTACTCTTCAGAATGGTTGGATCATTTCACAACCTCACCAACAATGCATTAGTGTCCCAGTTTTCTCATATCTCCTCCAACATTTATCATTATCCTTTCCTGTCATTTTAGTTAATCTGAGAGGTGTGAGATGATACCTCAGAGTTGTTTTAATTTGCATTTCTCTAAGCAATGGTGACTTAGAGCACTTTTTTCATATAACTATAAATGGCTTTAATTTCATCATCTGAAATTATCTGTTCATATCCTTTGACCATTTATCAAGGTGAATGACCTTGATATATTTTCTTATAAATTTGACACAGTTCTTTATATATTTTAGAAGTGAGACCTTTATCAGAAATACTGGCTGTAAAGATTTTTCCCCTAGCTTTGTGCTCCCCCTTTAATCTTGTTTCTGTTGGTTTTGTTTGTGCAAAACATTTTTAATTTAGTGCAATCAAAGTTGTCCATTTTGCCTTTCATAAGGTGGTCTAGTTCTTTGGTCATAAATTCCTCCCTTCTCCAAAGATCTGATATTTAAATTATGCCTTGTTCTCCTAATTTGTTCATGGTATCATTCTTTATGCCCAAATCATGTATCCATTTTGACCTTATTTTGGCACAGGATGTGAGATGTAGATCTCTGCCAAGTTTCTGACATATTATTTCCCAGTTTCTCTAGTAATTTTTGTCAAATAGTGAGTTCTTATTCTAGAAGCTGGAGTTTTGGGGATTTATCTAATGCTAGATTTCTATAGGCTTTGTTTATTGTGCCATGTTTATCTAATTTTTTCCATGATTCACCATTCTATTTCTTAGTTAATACCAAATGATTTTGATGACTTCTGCTTTAAAATAATAATAATAATAATAATATAAACTTTATAATATAGTTTTTGGCTTGATACTTCTTTTTTTTTTTTCTTTTTTTGCTGAGGCAATTGGGGTTAAGTGACATGCCCAGGGTCACACAGCTAGTCTGAAGTGTCTGAAACCAGATTTGAACTCAGGCTCTCCTGACTTAAGGGCTGGTGCTCTATCCACTGGGCCACCTACCTGCTCCTGACTTAATACTTCTAAGCCACCATCCTTTGGTTTTTTTTTTTTTTTCATTAATTTCCTTGATATCCTTTACCTTTTGTTCTTCCATATGAGTTTTGTTATTTTTTCTAGTTCTATAAAATAATGTTTTGGCAGTTTGATTGCTATGGTACTGAATAAGTAGACCAATTTAGACAGGGTTATCATTTTTTTTATATTAGCTCAGCCTAGCCATAAACAACTTATATTTTCCCAATTGTTTAGATCTGATTTTATTTGAGTGAGAAATATTTTGTAATTGTGTTCATCGAATTCTTGGGCTTGTTTTGACAGGTAGACTCCCAAATATTTTATTTTGTTTACAGTAATTTTAAATGGAATCCCTCTTTCTATCTCTTGCTGATGGGCTTTGTCAGTAATACAGAGAAATGCTGTTGATATGTGTGCATTTATTTTATATCCTGCAACTTTGCTAGAGCTGTGAATTGTTTCCAGTAGGTTTTTGGATGGTTTTCTAGGATTCTCTAAATATATCATCATATGCAAAGAGTGATAGTTTTATTTCCTCATTGCCTATTCTAATTTCTTTAAATTCTTTTTACTTTCTTATTGCTAAAGCCAACATTTCTTGTACAATGTTGAACAATAGTGGTGATAATGGGCATCTTTGTTTCCTCCCCCTACTCCCTTCACTGGGAATGCATCTAGCTTCTCTCCATTACATATAATACTTGTTATAGGTGTTAGATAGATACTGCTTATTATTTTAAGGAATGGGTGCTGCATTTCATCAAAAGTTTTTCCTTCATCTATTGAGATTATCAGATGATTTCTCTTAGTTTTGTTATTGATATAGTTGATTATGGTACTAGTTTTCCTAATATTGAACCACCCCTGCATTTGTGGTATAAATCCTACTTGGTCATAATGCATTATACCACTGATAAATTGCTGTAATCTGTTAATATTTTATTTAAAATTTTTGCATCAATATTCATTAAGGAGATTGATATGTAATTTTCTTTCTCTGTTTTGTTCCTTCCTTGGTTTAGGCATAAGTGCCACATTTTTGTCATAGAAGGAATTTGGCAGTACTCCTTCTTTACCTATTTTTCCAAATAATTTACATATTATTGGAATTAATTTTTCTTTAAATGTTTGGTAGAATTGACTTGTGAATCCATCTGGTCCTGTAGCTTTTTTTCTTGGGAGTTCATTGATGATTTATTCAATTTCTTTTTCAAAAATGGGACTATTTAAGTATTTTATTTCCTCTTCTGTTAACCTGGGCAGTTTGTATTTTTATAAGTATTTATCCATTTCAGTTAGATTGTCAAACTTGCTGCTATAGAGTTGGGCAAAATAGCTTCTAATTATTTTTTAAATTTCTTTTTCATTGGTGGTAAATTCACCCTTTTCATTTCTGATTCTGGTGATTTGTCTTTTTTCTTTTCTTTTGCTATCAAATTAACCAAAGCTTCATCTATTTTGTTAGTTTTTTCATAAAACCAAGTCTTAGTTTTGTTTATTAGTTCAATAGTTTTCTTAGTCTATTTTGTTTATCTCTCTTTTGGGTTTCAAAATTTGTAATTTGTTATTTAATTTGGGATTTTTAATTTGTTTTTTTTATAATTTTTAGTTGCATGCTTAATTCATTGATATGTCTTTATTTTATTTATGTAGCTAATTAGATATATAAAATTTCCTCTAAGAACTGCTTTGGCTGAATTCCATAGGTTTTGAATGTTTTCTCATTATTGTTATTTTCTTGTATGAAATTATGGATTGCTTCAGTGATTTGTTGTTTCATGCATTCGTTCTTTAGAATTAGACGATTTAGATTCCAGTTGGTTTTTAGTCTATCTTACCCTGGTCCTTTATTGAATATAATTTTTATTGCATTGTGGTCGAAAAGGAAGCATTTACTATTTCTACCTTTCTGCATTTGATTGTGAGGTTTTTATGCCCTAATACATGTTCAATTTTTGTCTAATTACCAAATATTGCCAAGAAAAAGGTGTATTCCTTTTTGCTCCTATTCAATTTTCTCCAGAGATATATCATATCTAGGTTTTCTAGGATCCTATTAACCTTCCTAGTTTCTTGTTTATTTTGTGGTTAGATTTGTCTGATTCTGAGTGGGGAAGGTTGAGGTCCCCTAAGAGAATAGTTGTGCTGTCTATTTCTTCCCTTAACTGGCTTAAGTCTTCTCTAGGGATTTGCCTGCTCTACCACTTAGTGCACACATATTTAGTACTGTTACTACTTCATTATTTATAGTACCCTTTATCAAGATGTACTTTCCCTTCTTATTTCTTCTAATAATTTCTATTTTTATTTTTGCTTTATCTGAGATCAGAATTGCTACTCCTGCTTTTTTTTTTTGTTACTTCAGCTGAAGCATAATAAATTTTGTTCCAGCCTTTTTACCTTTATTCTGTGTCTCTCTGTCTGTCTCTGTGTTTCTTGTAAACAACATATTGTAAGGTTCTGTTTTTTAATCCACTGTGCTATTTGCTTCCATTTTATGAGAGTTCATCTCCTTCACACTAAATGTTAAGGTTATCACTCTGTATTTACCTTCTTGTATAAAAGTTTCTTCTCTCTTTCCACCCTGTCCTTTGTCATGTGTTTTTATTTTACTCACCTCATGCACTATCTTATCTCCTATCACCTCTCCCCCTTCTCTTATTAGTGCTTCTTTAAACCCACTGCCCTCACTACCTTATCTTTTATCAATTCTTCCTCCCTTCTTTTAACTTTTTCTCTAGTGTCTCTGCCTTCCCTTCTATCCAGTCCCTCCCTTTTCTTTATAAGGTTAGATAAATTTCTATATCCAACTGACTGATTAAGTTATTCCCTCTTAGAGCAAAAACTGAAGAGATCAAGCTTCAGACAATGCTCATCCCACTACCTTCTTTTTCTCAAAGGTCTTTTCCATCTCTTCATGTGAACTAGTCATCCCTTATACCTCCCCTTTCCTTTTTTTCCCAGTACAAATTGTTTCCCATCCCTTAATGTTATTTTTTTCTTTGATGTCATCACATCAGGGGCCAATCACATTCCTCAGTGATGCCCCTCTTTGCTTGCACCAGTATCAGATACAATTTGCCAGAGTTACAGATATTGTTTTCTTATCAAGGAATGTAAACAGTTTTACTTTTAAATATATACATTATTATATATTATATATATATGTATGTAATATATTTCCCCTGTTTGTCTTTCTATGTTTCTCTTGTGTTCTGTCTTTTTTAAAAATTCAATTTCCTGTTTAGTTATGGGTTTTTTTTTTCAATAGAAATGATTGAAAGTCTCTCAGTTCACTGAAGATCCATATTCTCCCCTGAAAGATGTTGCTAAGTCTCCCTGGGTAGTTAATTCTTGGTTGTAACCCCAGGTCCTTTGCCTTCCAAAATATGGTTTTCCAGGCTTACCCAATCCTTTATTATAGAACCTACAAGATTCTCAGTAACCATGATTGCTGCTCCTTGATATAGGAATTGTTTTTGTCTGGCAGCTTGCAATATTTTCTTCTTTGAGATTATAGTTTTGGAATTTTGCAACAATGCTCCTTGGGGTTTTCATTGTGGGATCTCTTTCCAGAGGTGATTGATGGATTTTTTCTATGAGTATTTTCCTCTCTGCTTCTAGAATATTGTGGCAGTTTTCTTTCATGACATCTTGTAGAATCCTCTCTAGACTCTTTTTTTTTTTTTTTTGGTCATGGCCTTCGGGTGGGCCAATAATTTTAAAACTGTCTCTTCCGGATTTATTTTCCAGGTTGGCTGTTTTGCCAAAGTGATATTTCACATTTTCTTCCATTTTTTTCATTCTTTTTACTTCTTTTGATTGATTCTTGCTGTCTCACAAAGTCAGTGACTTCCATTTGCCCTGTTATGGTTTTTAACGTGTGACTTTCTTGTTATCTTTTGTTTCTCTTTTTCTATTTGGTTTATTCTACTTTTTAAGGAGTTGTTTTTTCAGCCATTTATTTTCTTCCTTTTCCAAATAGGTGCCTCTCTCATGCATGCCTCTCATTTTTTCCCTCATTTTTACTTCTACTTTTCTCATTTTCCTTTTGAAGTCTTTTAGGAATATTTCTAAGAAGCCTCTTTGGACTTGAGAGCAATTTATCTCACTTCTTAGAGATTTCTTCTGTGGACATTCTGTCCTTGTCTGAATTTGTGTTTTGGTCTCCCCTGATACCATAGTAGCTTTCTATGGTCAAAGTTCTTTTCTCTTTCTTGCTTGTTTTCTTTTTTTTTTCTTTTGGTATTTTCTTTCTTTCATTTTTTCCCTTTACTTTCAAGGTGGAGCTTTGCTCCTGGGGTAAAGGTGGCACTGTCCTAAGTTTTTTGTGCAGCTCTGAGCCTTGGCGAGCACAGTGGTCCCTTGTGTTTGCAAGGGGTAGCTTTACCTGTTCTTTTCAGGAAACAGCCTGGTTTCCCAGAGTTTGCCTCCTGAAATGGGACTGGAAGCTGACCCCTGATTTGCTTGTCTACTGAGCTAGAACTGACTTGCTGATTTGCTGTGATTAAGACCCTCTCACAAGCTTTCCCAGAGTTTATCTGACACAGGCTGAACACCCTTTTCACTCCAGTGAGATTGACCAGTGTTTTTTCAAGCTATCTTGAAGTAGAGATTGGTTTCATTCCATCAGATTTTGTTCAGAAGTTTGGCTTCATGTGGTTTTTGAGGGAAACTAGATAAGTTCCAGAAGCTTCCTGATTTTACTTCACCATCCTGCCTCTGCCCCCAGAACTGATACAAACATTATCAACAAAATACTAACTAGTCAATGAAAGCAATTATACAAGAATTATACATAATGACCATGTGGGATTAATATCAGGAACACAGGGGTGTTTCAATATTACAAAGACCACCAATATAATTAACTATAAGAAAATAAACAGAAATCATGGGAGTATTTCAATAAATTATGAGAAAGCCTTTAATGAAAAAGAGCCTCTATTCATATTAAAACACTAGAACATACAGGAATAAATGGAACTTTTCTTAAAATTATCAGTGGCATCCATCCAAAGCCATCAGCAAGCATTATCTGTAATGAGATAATCTAGAAAACTTCCTTATAAAATGAGGGTGAAGCAAGGATGCCCATTGTTACAACTATTATTCAATGCAATACTAGACATTTTAGTTTTAGCAGTAAAAGAAGAGAATTGAAGTAATTAGAATAGACAACGAGGAAACAAAACTATCACTTTTTTTGCAAATGATATGATAGTATATTTGGTGAATTTATTTATTTAGATTTATTTATTTAGTTAGTTTATTAGATTACTTAAATATTTACAGAATATTTAGAGTATCAACTAAAAGATTACCTGAATTAATTAACAACTTCAGCAAAATTGCAGGATATATAATAGACCCACATAAATGATCATAATTCCTTTCTATGAGCAACAAAAGCCCAGGAGCAAGAGACAGAGAAATTCCATATAAATAACTATAAGTGTGTAAAATATTTAGGACTCTACCTGCTAAGACAAACCCAGGAACTATATGAACATAATATATATGAGATACTTTTTACACAAAAAAGTTAAGTCTAAACAATTAGAAAAAATATCAACTTCTAAAGGCTAGGCTGAACCAATATAATAAAAATGACAATTCTGCCTAAATCAATTTACTTGTTCAAACTCTTAAAAAATGTTTGATACAGCAAAAAATCCCCAACATCTGGAAAAATGGTCAAGAATAAAAAGAAAGGTGGCCTAGTCACACCAGATTTTAAAGTATATAATAAAGTAGTAATCATCAAAATTATCTAGTACTGATTAAGAAATAGAATGTTGGATCAGTAGAATAAGATTTTGTCATTAACCACAGTAACATAGAGTTTGATAAATATGCATATCCCAACTTTTGGGATAAGAACTTAGTATTTCACAAAAAATTTCTGAGAAAACAGGAAAATAATAGAATACAAATTAGGTGTAGATCAACCTGACTTATACAAAGAGAAGTTCTAAATAGGTGCATGATTTACATATAACAAATGGAACTATACACAAATTAGAAGAACAAAGAATAATCTACCTGTTAGACTTATGTGAAGGAAACAGTTTCATGAACAAACAAGAAATAGAGAGCATTGCAAAATTTAAAATAGATAATTTTGATTGTTAAATTTAAAAAAGCTTTTGAACAAAACCAATTCGATAAAGATTAGAAGGAAACCTGAATGTTAGGAAACAATCAATACAGCAAGTGTCTCTGAAAAATCCTCATTTCTGAAATATATAGAGAACAAATATACATAATAATAATAAAAAATTCCTATATTTATCATGTCCAAAAATGTATATCATCATCTATATCATATATCAAAAATGTATAACTTCATCTGAAAAAAACTTATTCCAAAGAGTTTTCCACAGTTTCTCCTCTAATCTTGGCCACCTTGGTTATATTTGCGAAAAAAATTTTTTTTTCAAGTTTTTGGAATCAAAGTTGTCCCATTTTGTTTTTGATTTTCCTTTATTGTTTTGCCATCAACTCTTCCTCTATCCATAAATGAAAAAGGTTTTTTCTTCCTTGCTTTTCTAATTTGTTTCTAATATAACCTTTTTATAGCTAAGATATATTCATTCAAAGCTGTTCGGGATCATTATATGAATTGTTAGTCTAAACTTAATTTCTGCCACACTATTTTTCAGTTTTGTGAACAATGAGTCTGCCTTAGTAGCTCTGATCATTGAATTTATTGAACACTAGATTACAAGTTCATGTTCTATTTGTTGCATAAAAACTGTTTTTGCTGATTCTTTCAGTCATTTTATTTGTTTCTGATTCATTGTGACCCTGCTTGGCATTTTTTTAGTAAAGACACTTGAGTGGTTTATTATTTCCTTTTCTTATTCATTTCCCCCATAAGGAAACTAAGGCAAAGCATATTAAGTGACTTGCCCAGAGTCATGGAGCCAGTAACTCTCTGAGGTTAGATTTGAACTCAGTGTTCTTGACTACAGGCCTGCCATTTTATTCATGATGCAACCTAGATGCCTCAATGTCGAAGTTAGGAAGAGATAAAAAGTTTTGATATACTCAAATATTTAATACTTCAAACAATTATTTATATCATCAATGGAAATTTCTTATGTGACCACATTCAGATATGCAATACATATCCCTAATTGCTGTACCCCTAAATGCCTTCACATGATACTCAGCCTTTGGGTGATAGATCTTTCTATATTTAAGATGCATTGGACTTCAGATCACAAATGGTCTCTGTCCTGGTTTTCTTCTCAAAGTCTTTCCAGAAGGACTAGTCAGAACTCAAGTGCATTAGAATGACTTTGAAGAATCAATATCATGTTGAAGCAATGGAGGAATATTTTTAGTGAAAAACTTGTTCAGTCAGAAAAAATATGTTTCATTGAATAAAACTTGCTTAGCTACACTTCTAACTCTGAAATAATTTATGTCTAGAGTAGCATATATATATATATACATACATAATACATATATACATATATATATATATATATATATACAATCACCCCCCATATATATATTTCTGCTGTTGGTCTGGGAGGTAGATAGTTTTTTGTTTTCTTTTGTTATGATACTATTTTAAAAATTATTCTATAAAAGCAAAAATCAAATCCCATTATATGAATACTGAGGAACTATCCATTTCCCCTTTCCAGTTATAATATTGTGATATTTGCCATATTTTCTTATATTGGTCAACAAATGAGTCCACAACTCAACTTAGAATATCCTTATGCTCTACAGAAATTTATATTGTCAAAGTATCTTGTTGCAATGGGAATTCACCTGTATCTTTTTTTTTTAAAGAACTCTTACAAAATAGAAACTTTTACAGTGATTCATATTGATTCTCTTATCTTCTCTTGTTTTCTCTTAGAGAATAAATGTAAAGCTGCCTGTAGTTGCCTGGTACATTTTTCTTGGTATAGGAAAATACTCATTAATGACCCACTCAGACACTTTATCTAGCACATTCAAAAGAATTTTTAAAGCCTTAGAAGCAGCAACATTTGTAGAAAACTGATTTCTAGGTCAGAATCTTGAACAAAGTCTGGAAATTCCATAGAGGTGCCTCTGTCTCTGTCTCTGTCTCTGTCCCTCACTCTCCCCCTTCTTTCTCTCTTTTTCCCCCACTTTTCTCCTTCTTTTCTGTTCTCTTTCTACCCCTTGTCTTTCCTTGCCTCTCTCTTCTCACTGTCTCTTTTTCCTTCTCTTTTTCTACCTTCTTTTTCCTATTTTCCTATTTCTCTCTCTCTCCCCTTCTTCTTCACCCTCTTTCTACCTCTGTCTTTCTCTTTCTCTCTTCTCCTCTCTCTCTGTTTCTTTTCTTTTTTCTCCCTCTTTCCCCTCTTTTATCCTCCTCTCTTTCCCTTTATCTCCCTTTCTCTCTTCTTCATTCTCCCCTACCTCACTTTTTCCCCTTCTCCTCTCCTTATTCTTCGCTGTCATCATTCTTCCTCTATCCCTTTCCTTTCTTTTGTCTCTATTTCTTATAGAAACTTTAAAAATCATTTTCCATAGTATCTTCTCACTGAATATTATAAAATCTTAGAATTTTGGTTCAGAAAGGGACTTTGGCAATATCAAGTTTGGTAAAACCTTAAACCAAAAGAAGATGAAAATTTAATCTCTGAGAATGTCAATGAACAACAACCATTTAATGAGTTCTTACTGTGTGCCAGATATTGTGCTAAGAGCTGAAGATACAAAGAAAAAAAAAACAAAATAACACCCTGCATTCAAGATTTCACATTCTAATGTGGAAAACAACATGCAAATAATTATGTACTGAATACACATACAAATTTGTACAAAAGCATTTATATAAAATGTGTATGCTCCCTCTATATATATACACACAAAAATTTATATATTAGAACAAATATACACATATTTATGTAATATAAATATAAATTCATCTTAATGGAATGAAACCGCATAGAACTGGATTTTTTTGGGGGAGGGTGTCCTCTTGTAGAAGTTTAAATTTTAGCTGCATTTCATGGGGGAGAAAGCCAGGAAAGACAAATGGAAGAGGTAAGGAGGGACTGCATTTATGTGGGAAAGCTGGTGAAAAATCATGGAGTCAGGAAGTGGCACATCATATAAAGGAAGAGTTTACTACTGGAAATATATATTCAAGAATCAATTTCAGAGTATAGAGGGAAAAACTCAAAGGTTTGGGGGCATACTATTTGTTTCCAGTTGTTTGCAGAACAGTTTTTGAAATACATTAAATAATTCTGAAAGATTTATGAAGATGATGATGATGATGATGATGATGATGATGATGTCCACTTCCAGAGAAAGAAGCAATGCAAACCAAAGCTTACTTTTTAACTTTATTTTTCTGGTTCTTTTATTATTTGCTTTGGTCTGTGTGTTCTTTTGTAACATGGAAACATGTTTTGCATGACTGTACATATATAATCTGTATTAAATTGCTTATCTTTTAAAAGACAGTGAAGGTGAAGGAAGGAATTTGTAACTAAAATAATTAAAAAAACTGAATACTTAAATTTTTTTATATGTAATTGAGAAAAATAATTTTAAAAAGCAACATTATTTAAAAGTGTGGAAGAAAAATACTTGTGAACAAAAATACAGTGTAAGAAATGTATATATGTGTGTATATAAACACATGTATATAACCATATAAAGGTTTCTTTTAAGATAAAAGTTACCATTCACATTGCATACCATAGTTTCCATTATACAAATAATGGTTAGATATTTACATATCATACAGTATTAAATATAATTACTGCTAGAAAAGCAGTTAAATGGGAAAAATGTTCTAACTTCTAATAGATGGTAAATATTTAATTAAACAATCTCAGGGAAGTGCTGAAAATTTGGGTACAAGAGACAAAAAGCAAAACAACATCTCTAACATAGAATACTGCTTTCCTCCAAATATCTTTCCCATAAATGTTATTTATATAATTATTAATAGCTTTTAGTATTGTTTTTTGTGTTTCATTTCAAGATCACCTCTGAGTTAGAAGCCAACTTTCATGTGGACATAGACATTCCTTTGTCTTGTACAAGATTATTATGAAGAAGCAGAAGGACAGATAGTTTCATTAAAATATATATTTTTTCTATTTTTATTGTATTATTCTTAAATTTTTCAAGCTTCTTTAATCATTATAGTTTCTTTTATTTAGTCTATTTGGTTATAGGCATATAGTACATTGAAAAGAATATTTTCATAGGCTTCAATACCTTTGAATGACTTCCAGCTTTACTTTTCCATAAGGGAAAAAAAACATGGTTGGATTAATTGAGCTCCAAGATTTCTACCAACTGTAGAATTATGATCCTGTGTATCTGGCTGTTTATACCCACCAAGGAAAAGAAAGGGAAAAACAATCCATTTTATTTATGGACTTACAGATCCTTTGCAGAGAAAGACGACATTAATGTAATCTTCTAAATTTATAGAGCACAGATAATAATTTATTGCTATGTTTTCACCATAAAAATTTTCATAAACTAGCAAAATGCATGCCTTTTGAAGGCAGATATGTTCATTATTGGTTTTGTAACCCTATCAAATGGCACAAAGCCTTGCACATAGTTTTTTCCACTTAAGGTAATGCCAAAACTGCATCGCTTCACTTTTATCTATTGTTTTTAGTTTATTTAGGTTCTTGGTTAGTCATCTTCTTTCTTGTTCCTCTTTTTGAGTCTTTCTTATGATCTGTGACATCATACAATCTTGGTTTTTCTAATGATTGTCTGATCCTTTTATCTTCTCATTCTATCCTTACCCCATTTGTCATTTTTCATTTCTATCAGGGTGATATTGTTGCTTCAGAATTGTTCTAATTTGTACTGTTCCATTCAAAGTGTGAATTAGAGCATTTTAAAATATATATGTAGATAGCGTTGATTTATTCTGAAAATTACCTATTTCCTTTGATCATTATCTGGGTAGGAATGACTCCTATTTACTCATTTCATTATTATTATTATTAGTATTATATATATATATACATACATATACATATATATGTATATACAAAATACATGCATACACACATATATTTTAGGGAAGACATGCTTGTGTGTATATGTGTGTATGTGCATATTCTTTTTCTCTGAACCAATTTCAAGACTGTAAGTTTTAAATACTGCCCAAAAGCCTTTCCCCAATTTCACCCTCCATTTTTAAAGTTCTGCCTTGGATACCATTCTTATAGGAGAAAATTTCCCTATTCTTCCTCTCCCTTCCTTCTTCTTCCAGTGCATCCCTCTTTCTCATGCCTTTGTTTATTTTTAGAGATCATTCCAGTAAAACTGACTCATCATTTCCCTTTGTCTATTTAAGCTCCTTTTAACTATTATAATTATGATAACGTTCTTTGGAGTTATATGTATCATTTTCCCATATAAGAATGTAAACAGAAATAAAATGTTAACTTTATTGAGTTTCTTTTGTTTCCTTTTTAAAGTTTTTCTTGAATTTTGTATTTGAATGTTAAATTTTCTGTTGAGAAGGATCAGGGGAAGTTTCATTTATGAGATGTTATTTGAGCTATATCTTAAACAAAGAGAAAGACTTTATCATGCAAGCAAGGAGGGAGCATTCAGGTTATGGTTGAGACATAACCAATGCAAAATCATGGAGGCAGAGGATGGACTGTAACAAGTAAGGAATGGTCAAAAAGTAATTTGGCTGGATGGGAGCCAAATTCATGGCCAAAGTCAGTATGGAAAGGGGGAGTTATGATTAATGAAACTGAAAAGAGTTTGGAGCCAAATTAAAAAGATCTTTAAAATTAAAAGAGAGGATCCATATCAAACTCCTGGAGTTAGTTGAATAGAAGAATCAAATGGTTAAATTTGTCTTTAAAGAAAATTACTTTGTCCATAGTTTACAGAATGGTTGGTAGTGCCCAATGCTTTGAAGTGGGAAGATCTATTAGAAGAGTAATCCAGTAATCCAGGTGAGAGATGATGAAGGCCTGAACTAAGGTACTATCAGTGTGAGTGAATAGATCAGATACAAGATATGTTGTAGAGATAGAAGGTTTTATAGATGACCTAAACATTTATTGGTTAGACAGGGTGCAGAAAAATAGAGTTCAGAAAAATGCCAAGAGTATAAACCCAGAAGGCTGGAAAGATAGTGACACTTTTGACAGAAATCAGGGATCATAGAAAAGGTAAGAATTTTTGAAGGAAAGATAAGTTTAGTTTAGGATATGTTGAGCTTGACATATCTCTGTGACATTTGTATATACATATATTTGTATGCACATAGAATATGTAATGCACTTCCTCCTTACTTCCATTTCATAGAATTCTCCCTTCCTTTAAAATATAGCTCAAGCATCATCTTATATATGAAGCTCTTTTTCCCTCACCCCAAATATTAGTGACCTTTTTCTAATTACCTTGTACTTCTTTATACTTATGGCTTTTATTTTACCCTACATGAATACAATGAACATGTATATTACATACAATTCATATGTATGTGCATATATACATGCATGTTAGAAGAAAGTACATTTCTTAGAGAAGAGTGTTTCTTGACTGAATCAGCCAATCAGAACTAAGTGTGATTATTGATCAAATTAACAAAAAACTAAGAAGTGAAAAGACAAGGAAAAACAGAACCAGGGGAAAGAAATATCATCAAAACACAAACAATAAAAACTAAGAATTCCTTCCTTCTTTCTCTCTCTGCCATGTATGAGTTTATACTATACTTCCAATGTTACTCTAAATTTTTCATACTCGTAATTTTTATGTCTATGAGTAAAAAAAAAACAGCTTTTATTTATTAAGGGGGGAGAGATGAGGAGGAAGCCTGGAGAGGAATACAGTCCTAGCTGACCTGTATACTTTCCTTTAAATGGAAGTTCTGGGAATAACTGAGTACTCAGAGAATGGGATTGAGAAGATCAGTGATGAAGGTCATAGGAGCAGAGTGAACTTCCAATATGAGAAGACAGCTATGGTATAGTTGAGAATGTCTGAAGAGGCAGGGATGATGCCTAGAGAAGAATGAAAGACATTAAAGTATGATAAGAATATAATTTACTGAACAGTTTTATAGTTATTGGCCCCTAAATTTGCTTCTAATTTTTGTTGTTTTTGTTTGATACAAATATGACTATTGCTATCAATCTTATACTATATATAGGATTTATCTTGTCTCTGACTTCCTTTAAGGTATGTATCCATAAATATGGTGACTGAGGTAAAGGATATGAAAAATTTAGCGAATTTTCATGCACATTTACAAATTGTTTTTTTATTTGATGAGTAATTCATTATTCTAACATTTGTATATGGGTGTGCCTATTTTTCCAGCACTGATATGTATTTGGATTATATCTACTTTTGAAAGAATGATAATGGAGAAAAATTCATTCTGCATAAATATTTTTAAGATAGTGGGGGAAAATAGAGTAAATTAAAATTGCTGAAAGTACTAATGATACATGCTATGATTATTAGTTAATTTATAAAGTGTCAGATGGAGTAGTCTGTTCTCAGGATTTGTGTTGTTTTGTGTCTTAATGGATCATGGATTAAACATAGACATTACCTGAAAATTCTTCCCCAAGAATAGGAATATTTATGGTATACAGCTACAGCTACCTGGTGAGTCATCTTTGCCAAAATCTTTATTGTCTGGAATGATCAGTGATTGAAGTGATTTTTCCTACAAATTTAGGGATGAGACAAAAAACCCCATCTCTTTCTACTCTTAACCCTTATTTTGGGAAAAAAATTTCTAAAATATATTATTATGCTTTTATGCTTCACCTAAGTGAACATTACTGAATACAAATAATCTTTCATGACTGAGATTTGCCAAGGCTTCAGGGTTATTTATCTTTTGAAACATTAATAATTGTACACAATATCATAGATAGACATAAAAAAGGTTGAAAATACTTCTTGAATCTATAGTCACCCCAGGTATCCTCTGGAAGATAGTTTTATAGTAAATCTCATTAGCAACTTGATTTATCTTTTTCTCCTATTCTTGATTTCTGTGACAATTGTGGTTCTGATTAGGTAGTCTTAGTCAAGGCTTTATTTTACTAGTTTCTTTCTGGTGACTGCTGCTGAAGGAAATGATTGTGTGTGTGTGTGTGTGTGTGTGTGTGTGTGTGTGTGTGCCCAAGCTTATTTTCCAGGAAAAAAATTCAGTTCTTCTGAAAAGAAAAATTGTTAATGATTATCCACTTAATAATTTACTATAAATTCCAACGTTTTGTTCAGAAATAAAGGGAAATGTTTACTTTAACCTTTACATTATTTTGAGGAACTTTTTCTCAGGTTTCCTCTATGTGCTGATTAGCTCTGTTTGCATTTCCTCCCTAGAAATCTTCAGAAGACCTGAGAGTAGATAATTGTCTTTTCAAAATTACTCCTCAGATTTCATCCTTCTCAATACTAAATTCTTAAATGTGTATCTTAATATACATAACATATGTAATGTGATGGAATAGTGTGTAAAATAACTTTTACATTTATTTGGCTTGCATATGAAGCACTAATGTAGTACTAATTATGATTTTCATTTGATGTAAATCATTTATAAACTCTTACACACTTACAAATTAAAATATATAATAATGCATTGCATTTAGCATGAATTTTTCCATAAGCCAAAAGACATTCAAATTAATTATTTTATTAATCTCTAATAGATAGATTGTTACTTCTAATTGTTCTCCATTTTACTCATGGGAAAGCTATATGAATATTATTTATCTCTGAAATAGCTAGATACAACAATAAGGATACATTGTTTGCATAAAAACAAAAAGAAGATATAAATAAAACGTAAGCAGCTTGAAGGCAGAAACTATTTTCTTCTTTTATTAGTGTATAACATGGTGCCTTGCAGAAAAAAATCTGCACATAATAGATACTTCTTGTACTGGATGAGAGAAAGAATATTATCCTCTGCTTCACATCTCTCACAGTGAATACTGTATTTGGAAATGTTACATAAGAAAAATTCTCCTCCTTTGAGGGTCACCAGATGGTGGCCATTATTTTCCAGGACATTCTCCTTTCTTAATGAATTCAGTACCTTGTTCCCAGTCTCTTCACTCCAAATTTTGCACTAACACATATAGACACTTTCTTAATTATCCTGACTTTTTAGTTGTAAAATGTCTTCAGTTATAACCTATTTGTCTACTCCATTTTAGCTACATAGAGGCATGGCCATACCCTTGTGCTTTATCATCACAATTATTTTTTATCATGTTCACAAATTTTGATGTTCCTGGGTCTGATAACAGATTTTTATCATTGATTCTTTCCTTCTACTTTACCTCTAACCCCAGTTCTTTATATCTACTCTGACGTATGTTCCTTCCTCATAGGCCATAACCTACATTAGCTATACTTCCTTTTGCTGTCTTGACCTGTTGGTGAACCAATTCGACTTTCATCTAGATTCTTTGCATTTTGTTGTAGCTTTGATAATACTTATTTTAATTACTACTTCTAATTCATCATCTTTTCAGATACTTTTAAATAAAAATGGAGAAAATTACAAAACAATATTAATCCAATTGACTAAAGTTATGCTATATAATCTCATTTACATTCTTACTGTACCAAGGCAAACTTTTTATATCTCTGTAATACATATGAAACCCCATTCATTGTAGTGGTTGTTCTGAAAAGCTTCATTTCTCAATTCTTCTCCCACACCCTACTCCCATGTTATCAACTAAGGGCTTTTCCTCATATTGCATTGCAAAAATTGAGGCTATTTTCCATAAACTCCCTCTTTTTTGCTCATTTCATAGCATTCATACATCTTTCCCCACTATCTCCTATCGAACCCCTTTCTTAACCTGATTGTTCTTGCTAGCTATTAAGTTGTCCTCCACTAACTTGACTAAGATCTTTGAGAAAGCCGTAAACATTAGATACATGCACTTTTTCCTCTTCTTTTAAACCTTCTTTAAGTTGCCAAGAATTTTTTAACTTTTTTTCAATTAAACATTTTTCCCCTCCCTTGAACAAAAATAAAATGATAGTAATAAATATGCTTAGTCAAGAAAAATAAGTTTCCATATTGACTATGTCCAAAATTGTATGTATCATTTTGCACAATTAGTTCATCACCTCTATTTTAAGAGAAGGTAGCACTTTGCATCATCAGTATTCTAAAATTATGGTTGATCATTTTTTTATTTTTCCCAGAATGCTTAACTCATTCAAATTTGTTTGTCATGTCAATGCTATTATATTATAAACTGTTCCCCATTCTACTTATTTTGTTCTTCATCACTTTATGCAAATTTTTTTAAAATTTGTCATCTTCATTGTTTCTTATGGGACAATAGTATTCCATTTCATTCATATACTATAATTTGTTCAGACATTCCCAAATTGATGGACTAGTACCTTTTTAGTTTCCAATTCTTGTCACTACTAAAAAGAATTACTACCAATATTTTTTGGTATATTTGAGATTTTCTCTCTTTCTCTGATAGTCTTGGAAGATAAGTCTATAGGTAGCACTGGATGAAAGGTCATACAGTTTAGTGAGGTTTTGGGGCATAGTTCCAAATTGTTTTTCAGACTGGACCAATTCACATGTATTTTAGTCTATTTTCCTGAAGTCTCTTTGTCATTTGTCATTTTTCTTTTTTCCTTTAAATAACTGCCAATCTAATGAATGTATCATTAGTATTCTAGAGTATTTCTTTTTTTGGAAAACTGCCTACTTATATTTTTGACCAGAGACTTATTCTAAATTTGATTAAGTTTCTCAGATATTTTGGAAATTAGATCTTTATCACTGCAACATGCTGCAATGTATTTTTTCTCCAGCTATTTCCCTTATAATTTCAGTTGCCTTAGCTTAGTTTGTATAAAAATTTTAAAATATGGAAAACAAATCTTTCATTTTATCTCTTCTCATATTCTTTATCCCTTGTCTGATTCCAAATCTTCCTCTATCCATACAATTGAAAGATAATTTTTCCTTGTTCCTCATTTTTTGGGGATTTATGTGGACTCTCTGTGTATCTGTGTGTGTGTGTGTGTGTGTGTGTGTATGTGTGTGTATATATGAGAAAGAGAAAGAGAAAGAAAGATAGAGACAGAGAGACAGAGATAGAGACAGAGTCACAAAAAGAGGCAGAGATAATCAGAGACACACAGAGAGATTTCAATATACATATATATATATATCTTGCATATATGTGTAACAGCATATAGTACTCTCATTTGCTTTTAATATCTTTTAAGTTTTGTATCCATTTGTATAACTCAAATTACCCTCTCCAAAATTATTAGTGATTACTTAACTGTCAAAATCTAATGACTTTCATCATTAATCACAAAATAGATAAGTTTGACTATATCAAGTTGAAAAGTTTTTGTACAAACAAAATGAATGCAGACAAGATTAGAAGGGTAGCAGTAAACTGGGAAAATATTTTTACATCCAAAGGTTCTGATAAAGGCCTCATTTCTAAAATATATAGAAAATTGACTCAAATATATAAGAATTCAAGCCATTCTCCAATTGACAAATGGTCAAAAGATATGAACAGACAATTTTCAGACGAAGAAATTGAAACTATTTCCGGTCATATGAAAAGGTGCTCCAAGTCACTATTGATCAGAGAAATGCAAATTAAGACAACTCTGAGATACCACTACACACCTGTCAGATTGGCTAAAATGACAGGAAATGATAATGATAACTGTTGGAGGGGATGTGGGAAAACTGGGACACTGATACATTGTTGGTGGAACTGTGAACGGATCCAACCATTCTGGAGAGCAATTTGGAGCTATGCTCAAAGAGTTATCAAACAGTGCATACCCTTTGACCCAGCAGTGTTTCTACTGGGCCTATATCCCAAAGAGATTTTTAAGGAGGGAAAGGGACCCACATGTGCAAAAATGTTTGTGGCAGCCCTTTTTGTAGTGGCAAGAAACTGGAAATTGAAAGGATGCCCATCAATTGGAGAATGGCTGAATAAATTATGGTATATGAATGTTATGGAATATTATTGCTCTGTAAGAAATGACCAACAGGAGGATTTCAGAGAGGATTGGAGAAACTTGCATGAACTGATGCTGAGTGAAATCAGCAGAACCAGGAGAACATTATACACAGCAACAAGACTATACGATGATCAATTTTGATGGACATGGTTCTCTTCAACAATGATGTGATTCAAACCAGTTGTGCTGCGATGAAGATAGTCATATACATCCAGAGAGAGGCCTGTGGGAACTGAGAGTGAACCACAACACAGCATTTTAATGCTTTCTGTGAATATTTCCATGCATTCTGTTTTCCTTCTTAGGTTGTTTTTTTTTCTTCTTTTCTTTCTAGATCTGATGTTTCTTGTGCAGTAAGATAACTGTATAGATATGTATACATGTATTGTATTTATCATATAACTTATCCTATCTAGCATGTATTAGATTACCTGTCATCTAGGGGTGGGGGGTAGGGGGAGGGAAAGGAAAAGTTTTGGAAAAAAAAGTTTTTTTTGCAAAGGTCAATGTTGAAAGGTCACTCATATGTTTTGCAAATAAAAAGCTTTATTAAAAAAAAATCTAATGACCTTGTCTCTATCTTCATCTTTCTTGACATGTTTGCTATTCAAAATTAATATTCCTTAAACATATCTTATCTTTCCTTGCAAATCCTCATTCCAATTTTCCTTACTATTAAGGGTACCATCTTTGCAATGATGCATGCTTGCAATCTTGGCATTATCCTTCTTAATTGCATTAATGCCACATATTGAATAGTTTGTCATATTTTTTTTATTTTACTATCTCTGTTGTGTGTGTGCACTACTCTAAACTCATGCAATGATCACCCTAGTACAAGATATCATTAGCTTTCCTCTGAACTTCTAATTGATATTCCTGCCACAAGTTTCTCCCTATTTCAATTTGTTTTCCACTTAGTTGCCAATATGAGATTCCTAAAGTACAGGTCTAATAATGTCACCACCTCCCTAATCAATAATCTTTCATTTTTAGTTCAGATATAAAGTTCTCTATTTGCCATTTAATGCCCTTCACAACTTGCCTCCTTTTTATCTTTTCAGTGTTCACTACTTGCCTATTCCTTGCATATGATACTCAATCTTCTCCATCTTCTATATTTGCTTTTCTACTGGCCTTCATAACTGGAATATTCTCCTTCCTTACTAATCTGTTAATTTCTCTTACAAAATAGCTTAAATCCTACTTTTACAGAGACCTTTTTTAGACCTTTTGTTCTACTCCCTTCCCTCTGGGATTGTCTTTGTATACTCTGTACGTATGGGTTTTTTTGATACAAAGTTATTTTCATAAGACCATCTCCATTGGAATATAATTTCCTTGAGGATAGGGAAAATATTTTCTTTTCCAGTCACCAATACAGTTGGGTGCTGGGGATATAAATACAAAGATAAATTGATCTCTACTTCCTACTGTCTAGGAGTTTACATACTACTGAGGAATATAACATCTATCTATCTATCTGTCTATCTATCTATTTATCTTTCTTTCTATCTAGATGCAGATAAAGATTATATATATAGATAGATACTTGTAGATAGATGTTTATAGTAGATGATATATCATATAATTGTATGTAGACAGGCATTTGTATATAGTAATATATAATTTGTATCTACATCTATATTAAATCTATATCTATGTAAAGACATAAATACAAACTAATTAAATAGAAAATTGGGAGAAAAAAGGCCAGTTTTGCACTATTTCTCTTTAGGAGAAAAAAGTAGTATGAGTAAATAAAGTAAAGAAAGAGTAAAGAGTAAGAAAAGTTTATAAATGTAAAGTAAAATAAAACTGGAAAATAGGTCAAGGCTAGGTTGTATAAAGATGGAAAAGTTAAACAGAAGTATTTGTTTTTTTTCCCTAGAGGTACCAGGGAACCACTATCATTGGGTGAATATGGAACTGACAGGACTATAGTACATAAGACAAGGATATGAGGAATTTGAAAGCAGAGGATGATTTAGAATGTAATGTGCAAGATAACTTGGAGAGCTAAGAGCCTTAATTATTTGAAGAGGTCAGGAAAAATTCCATGGAGGAGGTAACTTCAGAGATAAACTTTAAAAGAAAATCAGAATATTAAAGAATATGATTGAATGAATGCACCCCTGGAATAATGGATAGCTTTTACAAAGTTGTGAAGATGAGATGTGAAGAAAAACACAATTGGGGGGAGCAGTTAGTAGATTCTAGAGTATGGAACAGATTGTGGGAAAGAGTATAGGTAACCTAGAGTGTGTGAAGGGGAGTGACATAAAATTGGTCTTGAAAAGTTAGATTGAAGCCAGATTGTAGAGGGATTTGAGTATTAGGTTGAGAAGGTTGTATTTTATGCTAGAATCAATGAGGAATTACTAAAGATATTTAAGCAGAGAAACGACATGACCAGACACATGGTAGGATGGTTAACATGAAAGTTATGTAGTGGAAAGATTAATCAGGGGATATTCTGAAAGACAAGAGAACAATTAAGAAGTTACTGGAATAATTGATATGAGAAATGTTGGGATCTTGAATAGAGAATATGTGAATAAGAGAAAAGAGAGGTGCAAAAGATGTGAAGATGGAATGAATTGGAATTGGTTATTGATTATTGATTAAGAAGTAAAGAACCAAGGATGACTTTGACAGTATGAACCTGGTGATAGGTAAGATGTTATTAGCATTAACAGAAATAGCATAGTTTGGGAGACAGGTTTATTTTACAGAGGTGGAGGAGGGGAATATACTAAGTTAAGGTGCTGACCAATCAGATGATCTAGACAAAGATTTTCAACAGGTATTTGATAATTTAGGACTAAAGTTAAGGAGAATGATTAGAATTTCTCTATGCTAACTATGTGAACATTATTATGTTAAGTGTTGGGCATACAATTAGAAAAAAGAAGCCATATTTGTTCTCAAAGACTCCAGTAAAGAAAACTCATCTAAAAGAATTAAGCACAGATGCCAAATATTGGTCTCCATAGGGTTCACCAGAAAGATACATCCCATTAACATGGGTCTATGAGCATAGCACTAGGGTCAATGGGATGGCCAAAAGGATGTTAAGGCATGGGCACAGATAAATCTTAGTGAACCTGCAATTCAATATTAAGTAACTTCCAGCTCATTCAAATGGTGTGAATAACCATATTGCTTTTCCATGAAAAAAACCCCTCTGAAATGTGAGCAACCCACTGGTGATAAGGCAAACATAAAGCTATGGAAGATGAAGACTCCATGAATGATTATTCCAATCATCTGAAAATTTTCTTTTCTTTTCACCACTTATCGATGGAGAATGGCTTGAATTCTTATAAATATGAGAAAATTCTCTATATATTTTAGAAATTAGGCCTTTATCAGAACCCTTAAATGTAAAGATGATTTCTCAATTTATTGCTTCCCTCCTAATCTTATCTTCATTAGTTTTGTATGTACAAAAACTTTTTAATTTAATATAATCAAAATTATCTATCTGGTGTTCAGTTAAGAGTTCCAGTTCTTCTTTGGACACAAATTTATTCCTTCTCCACATGTCTGAGAGGTAAACTGTCCTATGTTCCTCTAATTTGCTTATAATATCACTCTTTATATCCAAATCATTAACCCATTTACATCTTATCTTGCTATGCGGTGTTAGGTGCCGGTCAAGCCCTAACTTCTTCCACACTAGTTTCCAATTTTCCCAGCAGTTTTTGTCCAATGGTGAGTACTTATCCCAAACCTGGGGTCTTTGGGTTTATCAAACACTAAATTGCTATAGTTATTGCCCAGTTTGTCCTGTGATCCTATCCTATGCCACTGATCGACTACTCTATTTCTTAGCAAATACCAAATGGTTTTGATGAACTCTGCTTTATAATACAGTTTTAGATCTGGTACAGCAAGGCCACCTTCATGGCCTTTTTTTTTTCATTAATTCCCTTGAAATTCTTGACCTTTTGTTCTTCCAAATTAACTTTCCTACTATTTTTTTTCTAGATCTGTAAAATAATTTCTTGGAAGTTTTATTGGTATGGCACTAAATAAGCAAATTAGTTTGGGTAATATTGTCATCTTTATTATATTTGCTCGAGAGTGTTTTGTAGTTTAGTTCATATAGTTCCTGACTTTTCCTTGGCAGATAGATTCCCAAATATTTTATACTATCAACAGTTATTTTGAATGGAATTTCTTTTTGTGTCTCTTGCTGCTGAATTTTGCTGGTAATATATAAAAATACTGATGATTTATGTGGATTTATTTTGTAACCTGCAACTTTGCTAAAGTTGTGAATTATTTCTAGTAACTTAAAAGTTGAGCCTCTAGGGTTCTCTAAGTATACCATCATGTCATCTGCAAAGAGTGATAATTTGGTTTCTTCATTACCTACTCTAATTCTTTTAATCTCTTTTTCTTCTCTTACTGCCAAAGCTAACATTTCTAATACAATACTAAATAGTAATGGTGACAGTGGGCAGCCTTATTTCACTCCTGATCTTATTGGGAATGGTTCTAGTTTGACTCCATTACATATGATGTTTGCTGATGGTTTTAAGTAGATACTACTAATCATTTTAAGGAAAAGCCCATTTATTCCTATACTCTCTAGTGTTTTTAATAGAAATGGGTGTTGAATTTTATCAAAAGCTTTTTCTGCATCTATTGAGATAATCATATGATTTTTGTTAGTTTGGTTATTAATAAAATTGATTATGTTGATAGTTTTCCTAATATTGCACCGGCCCTTTATTCCTGGTATAAATCCTACTTGGTCATAGTATCTATCCTGGGGATAAATTTCTGTAATCTCATTGCTAATATCTTACTTAAAATTTTTGCATCAATGTTCATTAGGGAAATTGATCTATAGTTTTCCTTCTCTGTTTTCACCCTACCTGGTTTAGCTATCAGCACGATATCTATATCATAGAAGGAATTTAGTAGTACACCTTCTTTCCCTATTTTTTCAAATAGTTTATATAGTATTGGAATTAATTGTTCTTTGAATGTTTGGTAGAATTCACATGTAAATCCATCTGGCCCTGGAGATTTTTTCTTATGGAGTTGATTAATAGCTTGTGTTATTTCTTTTTCTAAAAGGAGATATTTAAATAATTTATTTCCTCTTCTGTTAACTTGGGCAATCTATATTTTTGTAGATGTTCCTCCATTTCATTTAGATTATCAAATTTATTGGCATAAAGTTGGGCAGAGTAACTCCTAATTATTACTATAATTTCCTCTTCATTCAAGGAAAATTCTCCCTTATTTTTCAGAATAAGAATTTGATTTTCCTCTTTCCTTTTTCTGATCAAATTAACTGAAGGCTTATCAATTTTGTTGGTTTTTCCTTTTTTTTATTTGCAAAGCATATGTACGGGTAATTCTTCAACATTAACCCTTACAAAGCTTTCTGTTATAAATTTTTCCTCCCTACTCCCTACCCCTCCCCAAGATGGCAGGATATCCGCTACATGTTAATTATGTTAAAATACTTGACAAATCAAATATATGTATACATATTTCCACACTTGTTGTTGTGCAAGAAAAATCGTATCTACAAGAAAGAAAAATCAGATAAAGGAAACACAATGCAAGCAAACATCAATCGAGAGCATAAAAATGTTATGTTGTGGTCCACATTTCACATCCCTCTCTCTGGGTGTATATAGCTTTCTTCACTGAACAATTGGAACTTTTTTGAGACATTTCTTTGTTGAAGAGAGCCATGTCTATCA
>JAJPUD010003576.1:0-22909 GCA_023553655.1 Myrmecobius fasciatus | reverse complement strand
TATCACCATTACATATGATGCTAGCTGATGGTTTTAAATAGATGCTACCGACCATTTTAAAGAAAAGTCCATTAATTCCTATACTCTCTAATATTTTTAATAGGAATGGATGTTGGATTTTATCAAATGCTTTTTCTGCATCTATTGAGATTATCATATGTTTTTTGTTAATTTGGTTATTAATATAGTCAATTATGTTAATAGTTTTCCTAATATTGAACCATCCCTGCATTCCTGGTATAAATCCTACTTGGTCATGGGGTATTATTCTGGGAATGATTTTCTGTAATCTCTTTGCTAATATTTTATTTAAGATTTTTGCATCAATATTCATTTAAGGAGATTGGTCTATAATGTTCTTTCTCTGTTTTTGTTTTACCTGGTTTAGGTATCAGTACCATGTCTGTATCATAAAAGGAGTTTGGTAGGAGTCCTTAATTCCCTATTTTTTCAAATAGTTTATATAATATTGGAGTTAATTGTTCTTTAAATGTTTGGTAGAATTCACATGTAAATCCATCTGGTCGTGGGGATTTTTTCTTAGGGAGTTGATTAATGACTTGTTCTATTTCTTTTTCTAAAATGGGACAATTTAAGTAATTTATTTCCTCTTCTGTTAATCTGGGCAATTTATATTTTTGTAGATATTCCTCCATTTCACTTAGGTTATCAAATTTATTGGCATATAGTTGGGCAAAGTAACTCCTGATTATTGCTCTAATTTCCTCTTCATTCGTGGAAAGTTCTCCCTTTTCATTTTTGAGACTAACGATTTGATTTTCCTCTTTCCTTTTTCTAATTAAATTAACTAGAGGTTTATCTATTTTGTTGGTTTTTTCATAAAACTTTTAGTTTTATTTATTAATTCCATAGTTTTTTTTACTTTCAATTTTATTAATCTCTCCTTTTATTTTTAGGATTTCAAGTTTGGTATTTGATTGGGAGTTTTTAATTTGTTCTTCCTCTAGCTTTTTTAGTTGCAAGCCCAATTCATTGATTTTCTCTTTCTCTATTTTATTCAAATAAGCATTTAAAGATATAAAATTTCCCTTATTACCGCTTTGGCTGTATCCCACAAATTTTGGTATGTTGTCTCATTATTGTCATTCTCTTGGATGAAATTAGTAATTGTGTCTGTAATTTGCTGTTTCACCCATTCATTCTTTAGGATAAAATTATTTAGTTTCCAATTGGTTTTTGGTCTATTTTCTCCTGGCCTTATATTGCATGTAATTTTTTTTCCATCATGATCTGAAAAAATACATTTATTATTTCTGCCTTCCTGCATTTGATTTTGAGGTTTTTGTATCCTAACACATGGTCAATTTTTGTATAAGTTCCTTGGACTGCTGAGAAAAAAGTAAACTCCTTTCTGTCTCCATTTAATTTCCTCCAAAGATCTATCATACCTAGCTTTTCTAACATTTTGTTTACCTCCTTAACTTCTTTCTTATTTATTTTGTGGTTTGATTTATCAAGTTCTGAGAGAGGGAGGTTGAGATCCCCCACTATTATAGTTTTGCTATTTCTTCTTGCATCTCTTTGAACTTTTCCTCTAGGAATTTCCATGCTATACCACTTGGTGCATATATGTTTAGTATTGATATTGCTTCATTATCTATGGTACCCTTTAGGAAGATATAATTTCCTTTTTTGGCTCTTTTAATTAACTCTATCTTTGCTTTTACTTGGTCTGAGATCAGGATTGCTACCCCTGCTTTTTTTTTGTTCACCTGAAGCATAATAGATTCTGCTCCAGCCTTTTACCTTCACTCTGTATGTATCTCTATGTTTTAGATATGTTTCTTATATACAACATATTGTTGGATTCTGGTTTTTAATCCAGTCTGCTATCTGCTTCTGCTTTAAGGGAGAGTTCATTCCATTCACATTCACAGTTAAAATAACTAATTCTGTATTTCCTGCCATCTTATTTACCCTAGCTTATGCTTTTCTCTTTCTTATCCCCTTTCCCTCCTTCCTACTATTTTGCTTTTGATAACCACTTCCCTCAAACAATCCTTCCCCTTTAGAGCCCCACCCACCCTCCTTTCCCCCCTTTCCCTCCTGTTTCCCTATAAGTATGTCTATTATTCTCTCTGAGCCAAATCTGATGAGATGGAGATTAACCCATTTCTCATCCCCCTCCCTTTTTTCCCCTCAATATAGGTTTTCTTTGCATCTACATGTGATGTAATTTCTCTTATTTTACCAACTTTTCCTCTTCTTCCAGTGTTATCCCTTTTCTACCTCTAATTTCTTTTTCAGTTTATCATATAATAATCATAAAATCACAATAATCATATCATAATAATCTTAAAATCACAGTAATCATATCATAATCATAATGTAATAATAGATCCATAAAACCAACCCTCATTCTATAAGTACCTATGACATAAATATAGTTCTCAAGAGTTTTTTTTTTCTTGTTACCTTTTTATGTTTCTCTTGTGTTCTGTGTTTGTAGATCAAATTTTTTTGTTCAGTTTTGGTCTTTTCAGTAGAAATAGGTGAAATTCTCCTATATCATTGAATGACCATTTTGTTCCCTGGAAGATAATACTCATTCTAGCTGGGTAACTTATTCTTGGCTGTAATCCAAGTTCTTTTGCCCTTCGGAATATCTGATTCCAGGCCCTTCGATCCTTCAAAGTAGAAGCTGCTAGGTCCTGTGTGATCCTAATTGTGGCTCCCTGATATTTAAATTGTTTCTTTCTGGCTTCTCATAATATTTTTTTCCTTGGTATTATAGTTCTGGAATTTAGCCACTATATTTCTGGGGGCCTTAATTTTTTGGTTTCTTTCAGGGGGTGATCAGTGGATTGTTTCAAGGAGCATTTTGCCTTCTGGGTCTAAAATATCAGGGCAGTTTTCTTTTATGATTTCCTGGAAGATGGTGTCTAGGTTCTTTTTTTATCATGGCTTTCAGGAAGCCCTATAATCCTTAGATTGTCTCTCCTAGATCTATTTTCCAGGTCAGTTGCTTTTCCTAGGAGATATTTCATGTTTTTCTCTATCTTTTGATTTTTTTGTTTTTGTTTGACTGATTCTTGAAGTCTTGATGAGTCATTCATTTCCAATTGTTCGATTGTAATTTTTAATGTCTTATTTTCTTCAGTTACTGTTTTTAGTTTCTTTTGCAATTGACCAATTACATTTTTTTGTTCATTGCATTCTTTTTCCATTTTTTCTATTTTATTTTTCAGTGATCTCATTTTGTTTCCCCATGTTTCTTCCAACTCTCTTTTAAGATTTTTTATGCAATCTTCAAGTAAAGCCTTGTGACATGGAGACCAGTTTATGTGTCTCTTTGGGGCTTTTTCTGGAGTTGCTTTACCTTTAGGGGCCTCAGGATTTGAGGTATGTTCTTCCCTCTCTCTATAGAAGTTGTCTATGGTGAGAGCTCTTTTTGGTTTTTTATTCATTCTTTTTTTTAAAGGTGTGATGTCTGTTTAAGGCAAAGGTGGGACAGCTGCTTTAATTTGCCCTGGGGCAGTTCTGCTGATTGAATTATTTCAGGTACTGGGCAGTTCTGCTGATTGAGTTATTTCTGGTGCTGATCAGTCCTGCTGATTGATTGATCACCCTAGGGTGCTGTGTAATGGCAGGTAGGTCCAATGCTCATCAGGAGTTCAGTGGTTCACAATCTGCCCCCCACGAAAGGCAGACCCTCCAAACCACCTGCCCACAATCAGGACAGATTGGCCCAAGAGGCCCCCAGAAGACTCCCAGGTGTGTGAAAAGCACAACACTCTCACACCTGTTTCGACTCCTGTTCCAGCTCCCTCATCCAGCTCCCTGCCCTGGTCTCCCTGTGCTGTAGTCTCGGTTCAGCAAACCACCCCCCTGCTTAATTAAAACAGAACTGTTTTGAAGTTCTTCCAGAGTATCTTCTTCAAGAATCGTGTTGTCCTCCAGATATTTTGGATTTTTTTGCTTCAAAATCAGTCTAGAGGCTTCATATGTTGTTGGTTTGAGGGAAGGTTAGAGGAGGTTACAGAGACTCCTGTCTGATCTCCGCCACCATGGCTCCCTCTCTAAGCTTTCCTTACCTCCTTTTTTAATACTTTATTTTACCTCCTTCCCTCTTTTTTTTCCAGTATGATAACCCTTCCACCTCTAATTTCTTTTTCATTATTATCACAGTAAAATCAAATTATACCCTCATTCTTTGAGTATACTCATAGTAGAAATATAGTTCACAAGAGTTTTTCCTTTTTTACCTTTTTATGCTTCTCTGAGTTCTGTGTGTGCAGGTCAAATTTTTTGTTCAGGTCTGGCCTTTTCATTAGAAGTAGGTGAAATTCTCCTGTATCACTGAATGACCATCTTCTTCCCTGGAAGATAATGCTCTTTCTAGCTGGATAACTTATTCTTGGCTGTAATCCAAGTTCCTTTGCTTTTTGGAATATCTGATTCCAGGCCCTTTGATCCTTTAATGTGGAAGCTAACAGATCTTGTGTGATTCTAATTACAGTTCCATGGTATTTGAATTGATTCTTTCTAGCTGCTTGTAATATCTTTCCCTTGGTGAGATAGTCCTGAAATTTGGCCATGATTTTCCTTGGGGTTTTAATTTTGGGGTCTCTTTCAGGAGGTGATTGGTGAATTCTTTTGGCGGTGATTTTGCCTTCTGATTCTCAAACATCGGGGCAGTTTTTTTTCATGATTTCCTGGAAGATAGCATCTAGATTCTTTTTTTCATTGTGGCTTTCAGGGAGTCCAACATTCTTAGATTGTCTCTCCTAGATCTGTTTTCCAAGTCACTTGCTTTTCCTAGGAGATATGTCATATTTTCTTCTATTTTTTCATTTTTTTCATTTTGGTTTGAGTGATTCTTGAAGTCTTATTGAGTCATTCACTTCCATTTGTTCAATTTTAATTTTTAAAGTATTATTTTCTTCAGTTACCTTTTTTATTTCCTTTTGGAACTGGCCAATTGAATTTTTTTGTTCATTGCATTCTTTTTCCATTTTGCCAATTTTGTTTTCCAGTGAGTTCGTGACTTTTTTCCATTTCACCAATTTTGTTTTTCAGTGAATTGGTGTCTTTTTCATATCTCTTTTGCAGGGCATTATATCCTTCTTACACTGATCTCAATTCATTTCCCCATTTTTCTTATAACTCTCTTTTGAGACTCCTCATGCAATCTTCCAGGAAAGCCTCGTGAAATGGGGACCAGCTCATGTCAGCCTTTGTGGCTTCCTCTGGGGTTGCTTTCCCTTTAGGAATCTGAGGTCTGTCTTTCTCTCCATGAAAGCTGCCTATGGTGAGAGCTCTCTTCTGTTTCTTACTCATTTATTAGAACTTGAGGTCTGATTAAAGCAGAGGACCTGCAGCTGCTTCAATTTGTCCTGGGGCAGTTCTGGTAGTTACCTTCCAGTGAGGGTCTGGTCAGGCCAGGTCCATGTTTTCAGTTGCTCTCAATCCACCCTTTACCAAAGGCAGATCTGCCAAAGCACCTGCCTGCAAGCAGAGCAAAGTGGCCCAAGAGTCTCTCAGGGCCTTCCCAGGTGCTTAGACTCCATCATACTTCATCCCAAGCCCTGGTCTCCCACCCCAGCTGTGCGCTGGTGCCTAAGTGTGGCAAGAGGCCCGAAACCTTGCCTGTCTGAAATAGACCTGCTCTGGAGTTCTTTCAAGGTACTTTTTGATGGAAATGTATTGTATTCCAAGTGTTTGAGGGAGCTTTCAGTCCAGAATCAGTTCAGAGGCTTAAACTCTTCTTGGTTTGAGGGAAAATCAGAGGAGCTCACTGAGAGTTGTGTCTGCATTCTGCCATCTTGGCTCCGCCCCCCCCCCCAATTACATTTTGAAAGCCTAAGCTATCCCTCTTAGCCACAATCCTTCTAATTCTTTAAGATCAACACTGCAGATATAATCCATGTGTAGGGTGGAGCCAAAAGAGTCAAGTAAAGTGAGGAAGCTGCTTGAGCTCTCCCAGTTTCCTTTGAAAACCACATGAAACCAAGCCTCTGAAGAGAGTCTGAAGGAATGAAATCACTCTCCAGCTCAAGAGAGATTGAAAAAATTTCAAGAAAGATCAGTCTCACTGGGATGAAAAGGCTGTTTAATCTAGCTCAGACATATTGTGGGAAAGCTGGTGAGAGGGTCTTAATCAAAGCAAATCAGCAATTAACATCCTTAGTCTTAGGTCAGGAGAAAAGTAAATAAGTGGGGCAGCTTCTAGACCCAGCTCAGAAGGAAAATTCAGATAAGCGAGGCTGTTTCCCAAAAAGACTAGGCAAAACGACACCCTGCAAACCCCAAGGGTCCCTGTGCTCAAAGCCCCTTAAGGCTCAGAGCTGCATAGGAAGCTTAGGACAGTGCCACCTTTATACCAGGAGCAGAACTTCACCTTAACATTAAAAAAAGGAAATACCAAAAGAAAGGGACAAAAAATGAGCAAGAAACAGAAAAGAACCTTGACTATAGAGAGCTACTGTAGTGACAGGGCAGACCACAACACAAGCTCAGACAAGGACACAATATCCACAGAATAAATCTAAAAGAGTGATATGAATTGGTCTCAAACTCAAAGAGGCTTCTTGAAAGTGCTCATAAAAGATGTTAAAAAACAAATAAGAGAGGTAGAAGGGAAAAAATGAGAAAAGAAAGGAGAGATATGCATGAGAGAGTCAACAGTTTGGAAAAGGAAAGAAAAAAATTGTCTGAAGAAAATAACACCTTAAATAGTAGAATTAACCAAATAGAAAAAAATATATAAAAGCTAACTAAAGAAAATAACACACTAAAAACTAGAATAGGTCAAATGGAAACTAATAACTTTGTGAAACAGCAAGAATAAGTAAAACAAACTAAAAAGAATGATAAAATGAAAGAAAATGTGAAATACCTTTTTGGCAAAACAGCCAACCTTGAAAATAGATCAAGAAGAGACAATTTAAAAATTATTGGCCTACCTGAAGGCCATGACCCAAAAAAGATCCCGGATAGCATTCATTAAGGAAATTTCCCCCCCCAATACTCTAGAAATATAAGGTGAAATACTCATTGAAATAATTCGTTGATCACATATGCAAAGACATTCCAAGGAATAGGAAAGGAATTACTTAAATAAATCCCATTTTAGAAAAAGAAATAGAATAAGTCATCAACAGACTCTTCAAGAAAAAAAATCTCTAGGTCTAGATGGATTCACAAATCAATTCTACCAAACATTTAAAAAAACAATTAATTCCAATACTGTGTAAGTTATTTGGAAAAATAGGTAAAGAAGGAGTGCTGTCAAATTCTTGCTTTGGCACAAGTATGGTATTGATACTTAAACTAGGAAGAGTCAAAACAGAGAAAGAAAATCACAGACCAATCTCTCTAATGAATATTCATGCAAAAAATTTAAATAAAATATTAGCAAAAAGATTACTGCAACTCTCATCAGGATAATAAAATATGACCACTATAGGATTTATACAAGAAACTCAGGGCTGGTTCAATATCAGGAAAACTATTACCATAATTAACTATATCAATAACAAAGCCAATACAAATCCTATCATCTCAATAGATGAAGAAAAAGCTTTTGACAAAATACATCACCCATTACTATTAAAAACACCAGAGAGCATAGGGATAAAGGGAGCTTTCCTTAAAATAATAAGCAGTATCTGTAAAACCTGCAGCAAACATTTTTTTTTGTAATGGAGAGAATCTGGATGCTTTCCCTTTAAGATCATTCAACTTTGCTGTCTTTAGCAATAAGAAAAGAAAAAGAAGTTAAAGGAATTAAAATAGTCAAAGAGGAAGTAAAACCATCACTCTATGCAGATGGTATGATGATATACTTAGAGAATACTAAAAAATCATCCAAAAACCTACTAGAAATAATTCACAGCTTTAGCAAAGTTGTAGGATATAAAATAAATGCACACAAATTATCAGCATTTCTATATATTGCTGACAAAGCCCATCAGCAAGAAATAGAGAGATTCCATTTAAAATTACTGTAGACAAAATAAAATAATTGATGATCCACCTGCCAAGACAAACCTAAGAACTCTATGAACACAATTACAAAACACTTCTCACACAAATAAAGTCAGATCTAAACAACTGGGAAAATATCAATTGTTCATGGCTAGGCCGAGCTAATATAATAAAAGTGACAACTCTGCCTATATTACTCTGTTCAGTACCATACCAATCAAACTACCAAAACAATATTTAATAGAACTAGAAAATTAATAACAAAATTAATCTGGAAGAACAAAAGCTCAAGAATATCACGGAAATTAATGGAAAAAAATACAAAGAATGGTGGCTTAGCAGTACCAAACCTAAAACTATATCATAAAGCAGTAGTTATCAAAACCATTTGGTACTGGCTAAGAAATAGAGTGGTGGATCAGTGGAATAGATTAGATACACATGACACAATAATTAAGACCTGTAGCAATATAATATTTGTTAAACCTCCAAACTCCAATTTCTGGAATAAGAACTCACTATTTGACAAAAATTGCTGGGAAAACTAGAAAATACTATGTCAGAAATTTGGCAGAGATCTACATCTCACACCCCATACCATAATAATGTCAAAATGGATACATGATTTTGGCAAGAAGCATAATACCCTAAACAAATTAGGATAACAAGGGATAATTTCCCTATCAGGTCTTTGGAAAAGGGAGGAATTTTTGACTAAAGAACAATTAGAGAATATTATAAAAGGTAAAATGGACAACTTTGATTACATTAAACAAACAAAAAAAGGTCTTGCAAAAACAAAACCACCAAAACAATATTAAAACAGAAGTACAAAGCTGGGAAAAAATCTTTACAGTCAGTATTTCTGATAATGGTCTCATTTTAAAAATATATAAAGAACTGTGTCAAATTTATAAGAATACAAGTCATTCTCCAATTGATAAATGGTGAAAGGATATGAATAGATAATTTCAGATGTTGAAATTAAAGCCATCTATAGTTACATGGAAAAATGCTCTAAATCACTATTGATTTGAGAAATGTAAATAAATTAAATAACTCTGAGATACCAACTCACACCTCTCAGATTGGCAAAAATGACAGGAAAAGATAATGATGAATGTTGGAGGGGATGTGGGAAAATTGGGACACTATTAAATTGTTGATGGAGTTGTGAACCAATTCAACCATTCTTGAGAGCAATTTGGAACCATAACCAAAGGGCTATCAAATTGTGCATATCCTTTGAGCCAGCAATGTTTCTACTGGGCTTGTATCCCAAAACTGATCATAAAGGACAGAAAGGGACCCCATATGTGCAAAAATGTTTGTGGCAGCCCTCTTTGTAGTGGCAAGAAACTGAAAACTGAATGGATGCCCATCAGTTGGAGAATGTCTGATTAAGTGATAGTATATTAATATTATGGAATATTATTTTTCTATAAGAAGTGATCAGCAGAATGATTTTAGAGAGACCTGGAGAGACTTAACATGAACTGATGCTAAGTGAAGTGCAAAGAACCAGGAGATCATTGTACATGACAACAGCAAGATTATATGATGATCAATTCTAATGGATGTAGCTCTTTTCAACAAGAAATGATTCAAGCCAGTTCCAATGGACTTGTGATGAAGAGAATCATCTGCACCTAGAGTGAGAACTGGGAGGACTAAATGTGGATCACAATATAGTATTTTCACTCTTTTTGTTGGTGTTTGCTTGCATTTTGTTTTTTTTTCTAATTTTTTTTTCTTTTTCATCTGATTTTTCTTTTGCAGCATGATAATTATGGTAACTTGTATAGAAGAATTGGACATTGTTAACATATATTGGATTGCTTGTTATCTAGGGGAGGAGATGGAGGGAAGGGAAGGAATAAATTTGGAACACAAGGTTTTGCAAGGATGAATATTGAAAATTATCTATGCATATGCTTTGTAATAAAAAAGTTTTAATTAAAAAAGAAAAAGAAAAAAAGAATATCAATTCATTATTTAACATTTTTTAGAATTATTTTTTCCCAGAAAGAACATATAATCTGACATAAGTGAATAAGTGGCATAATTCATGATAAGTGTTTGAAACAGCATTTCTTCAACAATATGATGAGGATTATCTTCTCGGACGATAGGCTGCAATCCATTTTCCCTTCTGTGTAACATGCGTACCTACTTCTCTGTTCAAGGCTTTCACATAAAAAATGATTAAAGTATATAGAAGCATTAGATAAAGATTCTCTCAGATGCAGTGACTAGACTATAGGATTGAGATAGGGTCTGATCTAAAGCAAGCAGAACAGGTGGCAATTAAATCACAGATGGATATAATCATCATTCAAAACAATCAAAAGATATCAGGGTGCACAGAAATGGTGATGAGGAGTTGAGCTGGAAACAGAGCATTAGTCTAGACATGCTGAATGGACAAAAGGTGTCCTCCAACAACTTTTCCTTTTCTTTTGGACATTAGCATCTACATGCAAGACAGTTGAGCTAAAAGCATCAAAGGAAAAAAAACATTTTAAGATGGTGGTATGTGAGAACTTCATATTTAATAATACTTTGAGGGAAAGATGGTTAAATGGAGAAAGGGATAAGGAAAAATGTGACTTTGTATTGAATAATGTTTGTCCCCAGTTAGTTGAAAAATTAAAATCAAATGTAGATTAATTATAAAGAAATTATTCAGATGCAGAGGACTTTGAAATATGAATGCTGAAACCATTTTGTCCCATGTGAGGAACTAGACTTTTAAGAATTGGATTCTTATTTCCTCATCAACTAGTCTTACACTAAAGTATGTTCTTTCACCAATCTGGGCCTCATTATTGTAATCTGTAAAAAGGATTAGGTTGGACTAAATGATCCCCCAAATACCTTTGAGTTCTATTGTTCTATGATTTCTTGGATTCTAGAGTTCATGTACAAGTGTAAATATTAAGACAAAAGACATACTGTTGTTGAGGTTATATTCCTGAAATAAGCTTGTGATGAGGTGGAAAAAGTCAGGGTATGGAAGGTCATGGATGGGGGAGGACTATGGCATCTGTGCCCCAGATGAGGGCATCAGAGAGCAATGAAAGGGACTAATGACTTCCAGATGGGGTAACTTCAGGTAAGTTGGGATTGATAGGTTAAAGGAAAATTTCTCACTTTTTTTTTTTGCTGAGGCAACTGGGGTTAAGTGATTTGCCAAAGGTCACACAGCTAGGATGCATTAAGTGTCTGAGGCCAGATTTGAACTCAGGTCCTCCTGATTACAGGGCTGGTACTCAATCCACTGCCCATCTAGCTGCCCCCAAAATTTCTCACTTTTGTAGAGGAAAATGATTACTGAGGTCGGAAAAAGACCAACTAAGCTCAAATTCCAATTGGAAGTCATTCATAGGGAACCAGAAAGTCAGCCAACTGGGGGACGATGGAAGTAGGGGTTTCAGACATGGCAATATTGAAGGATAAAGGACTCCATGAATGAGTAACCAGCATTATACTTATAGTGAGAATAGTAGATCAAATAGCTAACTATAGATTTCTAGCAGGCAAGTAGCTTTGAAAGTAAGCCTCTAGGGGCAGCTAGGTGGTGCAGTGGATATAGCACGAACCCTGAAGTCAGGAGGACCTGAGTTCAAATCTTGCCTCAGACACTTAATACTTCCTAGCTGTGTTACCTTGGGCGAGTCACTTAACCCCAATTGCTTCAGCCAAAAAAAAGTAAGCCTATATGTATAAATTATTTTTTTAATGGTCCATGGTTCATACTTTCTTCTTTGTAAGGTGCTCAAGACTGATGAGTTGGGATTCTCTTTAGGTTCTGACAAGTTCAGGCAATTCCCTTTCTCTGACAAGGAAAGTGTCTCAACTGAGATGGCTCAGGTATGTGTTTTAGAGCAAATCTAATGCTAATCTAATATCAATGTCTTTGCTGGGTGATTATAGCTTCTACTTTTACTTAATAAAGCACAGTAGACTGAAAATATACAGATAAATGTATGCATATAGGAATATATTATATGTCTAAAATCTGATGCAGACTAATCTATAATCTCTTTTTATATCTATCTACATATATACATTGATACACCCTTCTTTTACCCAGTGTGTAAGAAGACAAGTCTCTATTTCATTACACAAATTGCAGAGTGAACATACTTGCAATCTAGACGTGGAAGGGATCTTTAAGACCATCTAGTCCAACTCTTTCAATTTGGAGATGAGAAAACTGAGGAATAGTATGATTGAGGGATTTGTTCAAGATAACACAGATAGTTAAAAGATGAGATTTGAAGGCATGTCTTTGTTCTAAAACTAGGATCTTTTCAATGCAAAATTGTTTCTTTGAATCATACATTTCAGCATAAAATCTAGAGTGAAATAAACTATCTTGAACTGTGGTTGCAAGGTTTATCCCAGACTTGGTTGCAAATTACTATCCATAAACAATGGAGCCTGGCTTCCTCCTATTCTACCTAGAATAACCACTGAGTATAATTTCAAAAATTATTATAATGTCCAGAGTTATATTAAATTATAGCAGACAAGAACTGAATGCTTGGATATTAGTAAAGTGACTTTCACATCTCATTTGGACCCTCACTATAGCTATTCAAGGTAGATAACATATTACCTCACAGATTGGGAAAGTGAAATTCTATGAGGCGTGAGGGAAGTCAATTTTGAAAGTACCATTCAAAGCCAAAACTTCCTGGCTTCAAATCTAGCATTTTATTTACTATAATATCCCAATTGTTTTACTTAAATTTGTGACCATCTTGAAAATGGGAGTGCTTAATATATAGATAGCTTATTCCTGGGGTATTCATGAGCATTTACTGAATTTATAGGCAGAAGGAAATGAAAGTAGATTGCTTTCCCTGACTCTCCTCTTTTGCATTGATATCACTGTTTATTAAAGTTTATACTAATTTAATTTTGAGTCATATTGTGTTTATCATAAATTTATCTATCTTCCCATCTTATGTAACACATTTTGGTGCTCAAATTGCACGTAGTTAAGATCACAGATTTAGAAGTATGAAGTCCAACTCCCTAGCTTTATAGATGAAGAAACTGGGACACAAAGATTTTCAGGGCATTAACTTGGGGTACATAGCTGTCAAATAACTCAGATGAGATTTGACTCATATGAGAACTTGAGCTCAAGTTTTCCTGATTCTCAAACCAGTGCTTTATCCACCATACCTGGCTGTTTATTGTAATAGTATCTTTATGATTGTGATAACTGGTTGATAGTAATTAAAAGTAAAAGCAATGTTTTAACAGCTTGCATACTTTCATTGATAGTCCATAGTGATTCTGTTCTGAAGGTCTCTTCCAAAGAAGGTCTAAGTTTCATGTTCTTGTTTGAGAATGAGTCCTTGAAGAAAACTGATTTAATGGAAAGAAGAGAATAAGGGATTGGATGTTAGGAGTCTAAGGTAATAGAACTAAGAGTTTCAAGGGACTTTAATAATGACTTAATCCAACACTCTCATTTTACTTACAGGAAAATTAGGTCTGGAAAGATTAAATGAATTGCAGAAGGTCAAAAGGTAATAATTATCAGAGATGAAATTTAAACACAAGTTCTATGATTTAAAATTGAGTATTCATTCTACATCTACCATTAATTCACTTTATGATGAATTAATCACAACTAATTAATGAATCAAATCTTGTGATTTAACAAAGTAATTAAAATTGTCAGTCTCAGTATCACTATTTGTGAATGAGAAGATACTTTTTAAAGCTCCCAGGTTCTACTATTGGTAGCCAATAAAAGTTAGTCTTCTCTAGTGGAAGATGATTAACATTAAAAAAGCAACAAGATAAAAATAAATAAAAATAAAAATAGAGAAGAGAGGCAGTGGCAGATTAGAAATTATGATGTGAGAATGAGAAGTAAATATTCTGAAAGCAAAGAAATAGATACTGACAATAGAAAAGTGGATAAGTGACACACATCTAAAAAGACAAACATCCAATTTCACTTCAGTAGTCATTGAAGACAGAAGAAGAGACCAAACAGAAATGTTGTGTGTGTGTGTGTGTGTGTGTGCGCGCACATGTACATGGATGCACACAGGCATAGACATGCGCCTTTGTATGTGCTGAGAAATGAACAGAAAACAAGTCTCCACATCACAGTATTTCTAGCACTTGAAAACATAAAACAAATATGTCTGTAATGAAAAGGTAAGCAATTTGGTCATCTAAGGAAATGGTAGTGCTCATGTTAAGCATTTGAAACAAAACTACTATGAAAATAATTTCAGCATGTGTTATACCAAGCTCTGTTTCAGAGGATGAGAGAGAGAACAACTTCAAATTAAATCAATATATATATTTTAATATTCAGTGATGCATTTGACAAGGTAGGACTATAGGAAGAAGGCAAAAATACTTTAGAAAGCTTTTTTAAGAGACAAGATTCACTGTAGATCTAGATCTGAATTCTTCTTTTCTAGAAGGCAGCTGAAAACTTCTGGATGTGGGGAATATCAAATAACATTATAAAAGTAAAATTAATTTTATTTTAATAGGAAGGAAATGATTACTTGTAGATATGGAAGTCATTTTCAAATGAGTTGTTTGTGTAGAATCAGACTACTGACTTAGAAAAGCAGATATTAAACTAAAAGGAAAAAGATAAAAATAAGAGGATACAAATGAGGCAAATTTAATTTTCCCAATCTAAACTATCTATTGATGCTTAAAAATGGAAATGGATAAAGGAACAGATATTGACACAGGCTACTACTACTTTTTACGGAAGTTTAATTAATTACTCACCAGAACAAAGGGACCAAAATATCCTGGAAACCATTTAAGCCAGTAAATTTTTTATTTATTTGACAAATAGAGAGATACAACTGTGATGAGTGATATCTTTTTGAACCATCAATTCATTTATGAGCTTTTAAGGGGGAGATTGATAGAAAATCAAAAGAGAATAGTATCATGACAAAATAAAAATAAACAACAGAGGAAAAAGCAAATTTATAGAAAATGTATCAAGAGATGTAATGAAGCAAAAACAGATCAAATTACAAAAGGATTAAACTGGAAAGATGATAGCAACCACATGAAAAATATAAACTTTGTAAAGATATTTATGACATTTTTCCACCCTCAATTATGGTGGAATAATCACATTTGGACTTGGATATTGTGTATCACATGGTACATGTGGAAGTAGGAAAGCTAGTAAAGAAAATAAAGAAAAAAAAGAACAATTAGATTAGGCTAAATTATAACTAGAAGATATCTCTGCTGGAAATCATGCAATTTTTAGGATATTAAGTCACACAATTGACTGAAATGTATATATTAAGACATTTGTTGAATACTTACTTATGTGGATCCAGGCACCCAGATGATAAAAACACTACAAAGCTAGCAGGCCCACATTTTCTGGCTTATTTTTCCCCTGCAACATGGTTTAGGATGATTTTTCCCTGAAAAACAATGAAACTTTCTCTGCAGCTTGATTGATTCAGGGGGAAAAGGTTGATGTGGCACCTCAATTCATTCCAAAAAAAATCAAAGCTGAACTAATAGGATACTGACAGATTCAACCAGTGCCTAAAAATTTCTCAGCTTGTTTTTCCAACTCCCTTGATCTCATCACCATACCTCAGCTTCCTACTTGCCTTGAAGGTTTCCAGACCCTTCTTGTCTTGGAAATTTCTCTGTAGACAGCTTTGGTTTCTTCTGAAAACTATTAATTCATATCTTTTGACTATTTATCAATTTGGGAATTGCTCTGATTTTTATAAATTTGAGTCAGTTCTATAATCAATATTTGAGAAATGAAGCCTTTATTGGAGAAAGTTGCTAATGTTGCTAATGCTTCATTATCTAGGGTATCTTTTGACATAATGCAGTTTCTTTGATTATCTCTAATAGTTGTCTATTTTTGGCTTTTTCTTGTCTGAGATCATGATTGCTACACCTACTTATTTTAACTGCAGCTAGAGTGCATTAAATTTTGTTTTAGATTTAATTTTAATTCTGTTTGTGTTTTTCTTTTCCGTTATGTCTTTCTTGTGAACAACATATTGCTGGATTCTGGTTTCTAATCCATTCTGCCATCTGCTTCTATTTTATGAATTAGCTGATTCCATTTACAATCAATTTCCCTAATGGATAAGTAATATCTCTATGCTCAACTCTGTATACACTCTGTGTGTGTGTGTGTGTGTGTGTGTGTGTGTGTGTGTGTGTGCGCGCACGCCTGTTCTTTCCTTTTTGGACCAATTCCAATGAGAGGAAGGTTCAAACATTGCTTGCTGGCTGCTCCCCCTTCCCCACTTCCCCTTCTGTTGTAAAAGTTCTTTTTTATCTTCTCTGAGCTGATACTTCCCAAGTTGCTGCTGCTTTTGTCTGCTTGATGCCAATATGTGTGTGGCCTCCACATTAATCTCACAGACTTCTGATGTAAACCTCTTAAGTCTTCACAGGCCAAAAACTATCTTGATACAACTTTTTGCCAGCTCTGCCCTCCAAAATTTAATTATTTTAAAATTGTCTTAACAGGGATATTGGGAGAATTCAGTTAAGTGGTTATACTGAATCTACCACCTTGGCTATGCTATTAATTCTCTTTGTGTAATTTTCTTGCATCATTCTCATTTTTTCTTCCAATTTTCCCTCTATTCTTCTCTCTTTCTTTAACTTTCCAGGAATTCTTGCTGGTCTTAGATTCATTTAACATTTTTCTTTGAAGTTTTGCTTGTAGCTGTTTTCATTTTTTCCCCTAAATTTATGTTTTAGTCTTCCCTGTCATCATAGTTTATTTTATAGTCAAGTTCTTTGTTGTTGTTTGCTCATTTCCCAAACCTATTTCTTGAATTTTGAACTTTATGTTAAGTTGGGCTCTGCTTATCTGGGGGGGGGGGTTGGGAGGCACTCTTCTAAGCTTTTTGCAGTCAGTTTTCAGAGCTAGTTCTGGGTTATGCAAGTTTTTAAGGCTTCAATTGTGGTATTATCCTAGGAGAGGTTCGAATACTGTTCTAATTTACTCAACAGTGGCCCTTGATTTCTTGCAAACACAATTACTTGTGCTTCTCTTGGCCCTGAAACTGTGACCATGATCTTTGCTCCCTTTTAATTTATTACAAGTACTGTTTTCTGCCATGAAACGGTGATTTAGAGCTATTGTGGGCAATAGTTTCCAATTAGCAGCAGTTGCACTCATTGCCATTGTCAAAAATCTTCATATCAATTGTCTACCTCCCTTAGGCTGAACTGAAAGCTTCTGAAGCTACTGCTGTTGCTGCTGTCATGGCTATAACCAAGATCTACCACTGGTGCTTCTACAGATGTCCTAAGTTCCTTTTGGCTGGAAAAAATGTCTCCCTCCGATCATTTATTAGTTCTACCACTCCAAAATTTAATTAGAATCATTATTTCAAAGTTGTTTAGAGGAAAATGTTGGGAGAATTCAGCTGGATCCTGGCTGGTATTCAGCCATTTTGTCCAGGACTCTCATAATAAAGAATTTTCAAAAAATTAATAGGAAAAAGAGAAAAAAATCAGTAAAATTAATCAATACATTGAAACAAAAGGACATTCTATGCAATGTTCCAATGTTCCACAGTTTTGTACCCTCTGCCTTTTTAAACAATGTTATATAGGAGTCTATTCATATTAGTTCTTTTGGACCAAATTTGTTCTTTATAATTTTATAACACTCATTTTCAGTATTTTTGTGGTTGTTGTTTCCATTAACATTACTGTAGTTATTATGTATATATTTTTGTAGTCTCAATATATTTACTATAATTTTTCTGATCCTGCATACTTCATTTTTTCAGCATTTCATATATATCTTTTCCTACATACCTGAATTCATTTGGGTTTATTGTTTTTTTCAGTCCCATAATTTATATTCATATTTGTTTAGCTGTGTCTTAATAGATGGATTTCTATTTTTCCTGCCAGTTCTTTATTCATACAAAAAGTTCTGTAATTTGTGTGCAATTTGTAGACTTTCTTTTTGTTAATAATATCCTTGGATTACTTGCTTTTTTATTTTTAAACTCCCAAATTTACTTTCCAGAATTATTATTCAGATTCATAGTCATTCCATCAATGAATATGATGCCTCTAGTATGAGAACTTTTCTAGTATTTGCTATTCCCATATTTTTAATTTTCTGCCAATTTGCAGGGTGTGTAGTCAGTCCTCAGTATTGTTTTACTTTGAATTTCTCTGAGTCCATAATTTGAAGGATTCTGTCAGATGGTTGTTACTAGCTCATAATATTTTTTATTGGGGGGAAGAATTTGTTCATATATTTGATCTCTATTGGGAACTACTTTTGGTTTTATGTATGTCTATTATCTATTTATCTTGGATATAAAATTCTTCAATTAGGGATTGGATATAAAGATTTTTGTCATAAGTAATTACTTTCCATTCTAAATATATTTATTTTGTTTGTTCAAAAGCTTTTAAACCACATGAAATCAAAACTCATTTTATCTTTTGAATTGCCTTAATACCTTATTTAAGAATTCAACCCTTTCCCATAGCTATGAAAAATATATTATTTATTTCCTTCTAATTATCTTTATAGCATAATCCCTAATATTTAGGTATTATATATTGTCAAATATAGTTTAAGATGTTGGTATAAGCCAAATTTTTACCTGACTGATTTCTACTTTTTTTCTCAAAATAATTTTTTCCTAGGTGATTTATTTGGGAACTTATCAAAACCTCTTTTATTGGGTCCAGTTATTTCTGATTTTTCCTTTCATATTCCATTTGGCTAATGTTTTATTTTTAATATGCAATATGAATTAATTTGATAATTTCTACTTCATAATATGTTGCTCCTCCTTCTTGCCTTTTTCATAATTTCCCTACACAAATCTAGATCTTAAGTGCCTTCAGATGATATTTGTAATTATTTTACATAACTCTTTAAAGTTCCTTTTGTATTTTGATTGATAAAACATTAGCATTTTAAATTAACTTATTAAATTGTAATTTTTAGTAATTAGCATGCTCCATCCATAAACACAATATTTCACTAGCTTTTAAAGTATTCTTTATTTGTTTAGGGAGCATTTTGTAATTGAATCTACATAGGAATTAAGTCTATTTGGGTAGATTGATTCAACTTTTAAAAATATAATTCCCCTTTCTATTATTGTGTTCTGGATTTTGATAACAGCAGTGCTATTATTTTTTGTGAATTTATTTTGTAGACTGAAACTTTGATGAAGCTATTATTTGTTTCAGTTAGGTTATTTACTTATTTCCTAGAATTTTCTAAGTAAGCTATTATCTCATGAATAAAGAGATCTAGTTTTACCTTAAAATGATTCTGCCTTTTTATATATCCTTAACATTTTTTTTGCATAATTGCTATTGTTTGCATTTCAAGAACTAGATGAAATAACAACTCTTCATTTGCTCTTTTATTGTGTGAAAGTTTCTAGTGTATTCCTACTACATATTATGCTTTGCTTTAGATAATTTTTTAGAAAATTATTTATTATATTTAGAAAAATAGATTCCTCACTGTTTAGTGGGGATTTAAATATAAATGAACCTTTTTTGGTCAAAGGTTTGTTTTTCTATTTCTCAACATAAAAATGAGGCTTTGAAGGTTTGTAAATTCTTTTTTTTCATTTTATTTTATTCTATTTTATTTAAAATGGATCATTTAGTATTAGTATTACAAACAATGGAATATTGTACTTGGATTGTGTAAATCCAAGAATTTCTATTAAGGACAAAAATCTTTTAAATATATTTATTTTTACTCATTTCTATTACTATTTAGGACTTTTTAAAGTATAGCTGCTCTCATAAATAACATTCTAGTCTCTCTTTTGTGTAGCTGGAAAAGCAAAATTAAAAACAAAACAAAACAAAACAAAACAAAAACAAACAAACAAACAAAAAAAAAAACAAGAACTTGTGTTTGGGTCACAGGAAATATCTTGATGAACATACTTCTCCATCCCCCAGACCTTTTCTAGTTCTGTAGCATCTTACGCTTTCTCAAAATAATTTCTTTTTCTTTCTTTTCTTTTCACTTTTTTCTTCCTGAGGCAATTGGGGTTGTGACTTGCCCAAGGTCACACAGTTGGAAGTGTTAAGTATCTGAGGTCAGATTTGAGCTCAGGTACTCCTGACTTCAGGGCTAGTGCTCTATCCATGGTGACACCTAGCTGTCCCTCTCAATATAATAAAAAAATATCAGCAGCAGGGCTCCATTCATATCTATTAATTATTTTTGGTACCTGGGATATAATTTGTTCATTGTCCTCTAGTCTATTTAATTTGTCTTATAGGCATGAGACAAATTTAATATCTTGTTCACAGATAAACATTGCACAGCATGAGTAGAAACAAAGTATTGCTTGCTGTTTGTAGGTCACTTAAAAATTTCTTGTTCTCTATGCTTACTTGAAGGAGAATCTTTAATTTATTTTCTTTTTGATTATTCTTTGCTATTCTTACTTGCTAAATTCTGGTTTGCAATATTTCTTGATGAGCCAATGATGGCATAGATGATGGAGGATTCTAAATGAAGTTTAATTTATTTTGAACTCATGTTTTGGCTTTGCTCTAGAAAGGACAATACCCAATTAGCCCAGGACTTTTAATTGATTGTGGACTACATCGTCCTATTGCAAATAGAAGCAGATTAACAAAGCAGAAATCTGTGTAATTAGATCTATACATCTTGCCTATCTCCCTATATTTCTGAGGTCAGATTTTCAAGTATTGTCCTGCACTTCCCTGACCAATTGGCATTCTCTTTTGCTAGCTCGAGATCTTATCATATACATTACTAAGCAATAGAGTAAGTAGGGATTTAGATGAAATATTAGGAATAATAATAATAATTTTGAAACCCTTTTCAGTTCGGTGAAGGTTTTTCTGTCTGATTTCAGTGTGATCTTACCTGAAAGCTTTCTGTTTCCCTCACATTGCTCCCCACCTCAAAAATCTGTCTTTTAAAAAATTACTGTATGATGTTTAGTCTAGGAGATCTTAGTAGGGAACTCACCCACCATAGTATACACACATACACATGCACACACATAACACATATCATCAATATTTATATCTATATCTATCACTGTCACATAGTTATGATCCATCATATATTTATCTATTTTCTGTATGTCTATCTAACCATCCATCTTGTAATACAAGAATTATTAGCATTTTTATTCTCTATTATGGAGACTTAAACAATTTATTTGTTTAAAGAAACTTTTGTTCCTTTTGAAAGGTCTCAAGGTCAATATCAGGGGAATTCTATAAGGAATATAAAGGATAATGCTAATCTAAATGAATGATTCTGCTATATGTAAAGTAGTATGTTTTATTTCTTAAGGGCAGAAAATACTAAATATATAATCCAATATTCTTTAACCTAAATAGGATCAAGTAGCCCAAGATAATGGACAGAAACCTCAAACTTATGCCAATTTTCATTTAGTTTGTGTGTTCCTTAAAACCCAAGCAAAAGATGCCAGATCACCTACCACATGGTATTCTGCAAATAATAATAAATAATAATGATGATGAAGGCCTACAAAATGAAACCTTTATTATCTGTTTTCCAAGGATTCCCTTGACCATGAACAGTTGCCAATCATGGATTAGTAATGTATTAATTAAAAACAATCTCCATCAATTTTAGCATCTGGATATTAAAAAAATCTGTGAAGTTCTTCACATCTGAGACTGAATTTACTTCTTTTGAAAAAGGAGCCAAACACAAGAAAGCAATTTACCCACCATAATATTGGGGAAAGGCTTTTCTTATGAACATTGCAACAGAAATTTAGGATGCCTGAGATACATTACTCTAGAAAAGCCATGATTCCATTACTTTCTTTCTCACTTGGAAAGAATTCCTGCTGAAGATGATATGAAGGTATTTTTATTTATAATTCATTTTGATACAACAAATGAGTTGACAGATTCTTAATAATAGGCATAACTTAGAGGATTTTGGTGAAAGAGATTTTTTTTATTGCTCTTATCTTTGCAGTTTATAAATGGGATCTTAATTCCTTCATCTCAAAGATGAGCTCCTAGGAAAACTGTCCAGAATTAGTATCATAGAATCATAGAATATTCTAACTGAGAGGAACCTCAGGAGTTTCCTAATTCTTCCCTCTTATTATAAAATTGGATAAACTAAAGAACTCCTGACGTGCAAAATGGCAACAATGAAGTAGTGTCAATATTTAGACAAGAAGCCATCATTGTTTTTATTTCTTAAAGAATTAATAAAATCCTTTCTTTCCTTTGTCATCCATAATTCAACCCTATTCTATCCTTCTTTTTGCCTTCATTTCTAGGTCTTTTGAAGCATTCAGAAATCTCAGAAAATTCCAAGACATGCTTCTTGGGACTTTTCATGAGCTATCTATTGCCAGGCATTGTAAAAGCTTCTGAATCTTGTTGTCTTTATTCTAAGCTTTATATTTTTTTTAATGGTTTACAGGAAATTTTTATTTACAATAATTCAATTTATATTGGGCTCTTACCCAGGAGGTAAATGGTAAACAGCTGAATGATCCAATTGCTAACAATTATGGAAAGGAAATATGTGAGGGAAACATTCACTTTAAAAAGATCCTCAGTCTAAAATGCATTGAATGATTCAAGTGCCAGAGTTACAAAAAAAGAGGAAAGAGAACAATACTACAAATCTCGATCTATTGGGCATGACCTTTAATGAACTCTAGATCTGTAAAGGATGCTAAGTTTTACGTTATGATGGCATTAGGTACTTTCTGTGGAATGTTATCCAATCATATCCTATGGATGTTTTCACTTAATACAAAAACTGAATAAAGGTAACACTGTTACATTAATTGCTATTTTATTTGATGTTTTTCTGAAGCTTAAGACTGCTTTTTGGGAAATGCATTACTGGTGAAAGGAAAGACTTCCTTATTTTTTTTTTTTTTTT
>JAJPUD010003575.1:222705-240382 GCA_023553655.1 Myrmecobius fasciatus | reverse complement strand
TATATATATGAGACAATTCTCTATATATTTTAGAAATGAGGCCTTTATCAGAACCATTAAATGTAAAGATGATTTCCCAATTAGATGCTTCCCTCCTAATCTTGTCTGCATTTGTTTTGTTTGTACAGAAACTTTTTAACTTAATATAGTCAAAATTATCCATCTGGTGTTCAATTAGGAGTTCCAAGTCTTCTTTGGACATAAATTTGTTCCACCTCCACAGGTCTGAGAGATAAACTATATTACGTTCCTCTAACTTGCTTACAAAGTCCCTCTTTATATCTAGATCATGAACCCATTTAGATCTTATCTTGGTATGTGGTGTTAGGTATGGGTCAAGCCCTAATTTCTTCCACACTAGTTTCCAATTTTCCCAGCAGTTTTTGCCAAATAGTGAGTATTTATCCCAAAAGCTGGGGTCTCTGGGTTTATCGAATACTAGATTGTTAAGGTTATTGCCTAGATTGTCCTGATATCCTATCCTGTGCCACTGATCGACTGCTCTATTTCTTAGCCAGTACCAAACGGTTTTGATGACCGCTGCTTTATAATATAGTTTTAGATCTGGTACAGCAAGGCCACCTTCATCTGCCTTTTTTCTCATTAATCCCCTTGAAATCCTTGACCTTTTGTTCTTCAAAATGAACTTTGCTACTATTTTTTCTAGATCTGTAAAATAATTTCTTGGGAGTTTGATTGGTATGGCACTAAATAAGTAGATTAGTTTGGGTAGTATTGTCATTTTTATTATGTTTGCTCTGCCTACCCATGAGCACTTAATATTTTCCAATTGATTAGGTCTGATTTTATTTGTGTGGAAAGTGTTTTATAATTTAGTTCGTATAGTTTCTGACTTTTCCTTGGCAGATAGATTCCCAAATATTTTATCCTATCATCTGCTATTTGGAATGGAATTTCTTTTTGTATCTCCTGCTGCTGAACTTTGTTGGTAATATATAAGAATGCTGATGATTTATGTGGATTAATTTTGAATCCTGCAACTTTGCTAAAGTTGTGAATTGTTTCTAGTAGTTTTTTAGTTGATTCTCTAGGGTTCTCTAAGTATACCATCATGTCATCTGCAAAGAGTGATATTTGGTTTCTTCATTACCTACTCTAATTCCTTTTATCTCTTTTTCTTCTCTTATTGCTAAAGCTAACATTTCTAATACAATATTAAATAGTAATGGTGACAGTGGGCAGCCTTGTTTCACTCCTGATCTTATGGGGAATGGTTTTAGTTTGTCTCCATTACATATGATGCTTGCTGATGGTTTTAAATAGATGCTACTGATCATTTTAAGGAAAAGCCCATTTATTCCTATACTCTCTAGTGTTTTTAATAGGAAAGGGTGTTGGATTTTGTCAAAGGCTTTTTCTGCATCTATTGAAATAATCATATGGTTTTTGTTAATTTGGTTATTAATATAATTAATTATGTTGATAGTTTTCCTAATATTGAACCAGCCCTGCATCCCTGGTATAAATCCTACTTGGTCATAGTGTACTATCCTGGGGATGACTTTCTGTAATCTCATTGCTAATATCTTATTTAAAATTTTTGCATCAATATTCAATAGGGAAATTGGTCTATAGTTTTCTTTCTCAGTTTTTACCCTACCTGGTTTAGCTATCAGCACCATATCGGTCTCATAGAAGGATTCTGGCAGTATACCTTCTGTCCCTAATTTCTCAAATAGTTTGTGTAGTATTGGAATTAATTGTTCTTTGCATGTTTGGTAGAATTCACATGTAAATCCTTCTGGCACTGGAGATTTTTTCTTAGGGAGTTGTTTAATAGCTTGTTCTATTTCTTTTTCTGAAATGGGGCTATTTAAATAATTTATTTCCTCTTCTGTTACCCTGGGCAATCCATATTTTTGTAGATATTCCTCCATTTCATTTAGATTATCAAACTTACTGGCATAAAGTTGGGCAAAGTAACTCCTAATTATTGCTCTAATTTCCTCTTCATTGGAAGAAAGTTCTCCCTTATCATTCTTGAGACTAACAATTTGATTTTCCTCATTCCTTTTTCTTATCAAATTAACTAAAGGCTTATCTATTTTGTTGGTTTTTTCATAGAACCAACTCTTAGTTTTATTTATTAACTCAATAGTTTTTTTGTTTTCGATTTTATTAATTTCTCCTTTTACTTTTAGAATTTCCAATTTGGTATTTAATTGAGGGTTTTTAATTTGTTCTTTTTCTAGTTTTTTTTTAATAATAAGCCCAATTCATTGATCTTTTCTTTCTCTATTTTATGCAAGTAAGCATCTAGAGATATAAAATTGCCCCTTATAACCGCTTTGGCCGTATCCCACAAATTTTGGTATGTTGTCTCCTTATTGTCATTCTCCTAGATGAAATTATTGATTGTGTCTATGATTTGCTCTTTCACCCATTCATTCTTCAGGATTAGATTATTTAATTTCCAATTACCTTTTGGTTTATTTTCTCCTGGCCTTATATTGCATGTGATTTTTATTGCATCATGATCTGAAAAGGATGCATTTACTATTTCTGCCTTTCTGCATTTGATTTTAAGGTTTTTATGCCCTAATATATGGTCAATTTTTGTATATGTTCCATGGACTGCTGAGAAAAAAGTAAACTCTCTACTGTCTCCATTCAACTTTCTCCATAGATCTATCATACCTAACTTTTCTAACAATTGGTTTATCTCCCTAGTTTCTTTCTTGTTTATTTTGTAGTTTGATTTATCTAATTCTGAGAGAGCAAGGTTGAGATCCCCCACTAGTATCGTTTGGCTGCCTATTCCTTCTTGCATCTCTCTTTATTTCTCCCCTAGGAATTTGTGTGCTATTGCACTTGGTGCATATATATTTAGTATAGATATTGCTACATTATCTATGGTACACTTTAATAAAATATAGTTTTCTTCCTTATCTCTTTTGATTAGATCTATCTTGGCTTTTACTTGATCTGAGATAAGGATTGCTACCCCTGCTTTTTTTTGTTCACCTGAAGCATAATTTCTGCTCCAGCCGTTTACCTTCATTCTATATGTGTCACTATGTTTTAAATGTGTTTCTTGTAGACAACATATTGTGGGATTCTGGTTTTTAATCCAGTCTGCTATCCGCTTCCGCTTTATGGGAGAGTTCATCCCATTCACATTCACAGTTAGAATAACTAATTCTTTATTTCCTGCCATCTTATTTACCCAAGTTATGTTTTCCCCCTTTCCTTTCCCTTTTCTCCCTTCCCCCCTCCTCAGTACTTTGCTTTTGATGACCCCCTCCCCCAAACAATACTTCACCCTTTAGATCCCCTCCCCCTGTTTTTATTCCTTTCCCCTGATTCTTCTATTTTCCCTTCTATTAGTTTGTCCCTTACTTTTCCTCCTTTTCCTCCCACTTCCCTCTAGCAACAGACAAGTTTCTATGTGAAATCAAATGTCTGATATACACTTTTAGAGCCCAACCTGATGAGAGTAAGATTTACACAGTGCTCATCTCCCTCCCCTCTTTCTCTCAATTATATTAGGTTTTCTTTGCCTCTTCAAGTGATTTCACCTTGTTTTTACCTCCTTTTTTTTTTTAGATCTTATTTTACCACTTTTTCCCTCTTTTCCCCAGTATGACAACATTTTCCCCTCTAGTTCTCTTTTTCATATTATCAAAGTAATATCTAGTTAATTATACCCCCAAACTTTGAGTATCCCCCTAGTAGAAATAAAGTTCTCAAGAGACCTTTCCTTTTTACCGTTTTATGTATCTCTTGAGTTCCTTGTTTGGGTGTCGAATTTTCTGTTCAGATCCTGTCTTTTCATTAGAAATAGGTGAAATTCACCTATATCATTGAATGACCATTTTCTTCCCTGGAGGATAATGCTCATTCTAGCTGGATAGGTTATTCTTGGCTGTAATCCAAGTTCCTTTGCCCTTCAGAATATCTGGTTCCATGCCCTTCGATCCTTCAGTGTGGAAGCTGACAAATCCTGTGTGATTCTAATTATTGAACCTGGGTATTTGAATTGTTTCTTTCTAGCTGCTAGCAGAATCTGTTCCTTGGTGCTATAGTCCTGAAATTTAGCCACGATATTCCTTGGGGTCTTAATTTTGGGGTCTCTTTCAGGAGGTGATCGGTGAATTCTTTCAATGGTGATTTTGCCCTTTGATTCTACAATCTCAGGGCAGTTTTCTTTCAGGATTTCCTGGAAGATAGTGTTTAGATTCTTTTTTTCATCATGGCTTTCAGAAAGTCCAATAATCCTTAGATTGTCTCTCCTAGATCTATTTTCCAAGTCAGTTGTTTTTCCTAGGAGATATTTCATATTTTCTTCTAATTTTTCATTTGTTTGTTTTTGTTTGACTGATTCTTCAAGTCTTAGTGAGTCATTCACTTGCATTTGTTCAATTCTTATTTTTAAAGTGTTGTTTTCTTCAGTTACCTTTTTAAGCTCCTTTTGTAACTGGCCAATTTGTTCATTGCACTCTTTTTCCACTTCACTAATTTTATTTTTTAATAAATTGGTGTCTTTTTCATATCTCTTTTGCAGGGCATCATATCCTTCTTGCAAGATACTGTATCCTTCTTTCACTGATTTCAGTTTATTTTCCCATTTATCCTCCAGCTCTCTTTTGAGGTTCTTTATGCAGTCTTCCAGAAAGGCCTTTTGAAAAGGGGACCAGTGATGGTCCTGGCTGATGTTCTCTGGATTTTTGGCTAAAGGAACCTCTGGCTCTGGGGTCGTTTCTTTGCCTTGATAAAAGCTGTCTATGGTGAGAGCTCTCTTTTGCTTCTTCATCATATTTTTTTTAGACAGCGTGGATATCTCTTTAAGGTAGGGAAAAAAAAAACAGCGGCTGCAAAAAGCTTTGCCCTGGGGCACTTGGGCGAGTTGACTTAAGGTGCTGGGCCGGTGGGGGCTAGGACTAAGTCCGAATTACTCCTTAAACAAGGCAAGTCTGCCAGAACACCTGCCCCCAATCAGGGCAGAGTGTCCCGAGTGCCTCAGATAAACTCCAGGTGTTTGGAATTTGGAGTTTGGAGTTTGGAATTTCTGCCATGATGAGCTGAGCTGAGTCCCACCGTCACTTCCGGCCTGCACAGTTGTCGTCTATTTATCTCTCTGTCCGAGTCTGACCAACCTGATATGAAGTTATCCAGAGAGCTGTGCCCAAATATTTCTGAGTTCGTTGACTTGAAGATCAGTTCAGAGGCTTATTTTATTGTTGATTTGAGAGAAGATCGGAGGAGAGGCAGAAAGTCACCTTTTCACTCTGCCATCTTGGCTCCGCCCCTCCCGTAAGGGTTATTGTTGAAGAATTACCCACACATATGTTATGCAAATAAAATTAAAAAAATAAAATAAAAAAAAAAAGAAGATCTGACCTAGAAGTTCACCACACATAAGTCTACAAACACAAGCAGATCAGCAGCATACCAGAAATACTTAAGAGTCTTCAGCTATGTGTCTTAGAGTAAAGCATGGAGCAAGGATGAAACAGGGATATTTGGAGACTTCAGCCTGATATCCAGAAGAATCCCTGTAAGGATCCCAAAACAATACAAATTAGACCCAAACACTCCACAATTCCTTCCAAAGGAGCATACACTCTGGTCATGACATTAAGTGCTAGTCTGAGAAATAAGCTTGGAAAATGAGCAAACCAAACAAAACATCAGCCATAGAGAATTATGGATTGAAGGACACTTAAGACACAAATCTAGAAGAAGAGAATGTCACAATATCTACAAGAAAAACAAACAAAACATGGCTTGAACAGAAGATTAGTATTTTTTAAAATAAAGCAAAAGTTAAAGATTTATAAATTATCTTTGAGTTTTTGAGCAAAGTATTAAAAATAAAGAAAAGCCCTAGAAAAAAGAATTGAAAAAAATAAAAAGATCACTACAGGAGGCTTAAGACTTTTCTCAAATGATCCTCTTCCTAAAAATTAAAAGCAAGTAGAAATCAAACAATAATAAAATCAAATCAAAATGATGAAAAAAATAGGGAAAAAATGTAAAGAGTTTCATATCAAAAATAACTAACCTGGAAAGGTTAAAAAAAAACCCTAATTATCATCAGGTTATATGAAAATGACAAACTTGTTTATTATATTTTAAGAAATTATGAATGAAAACTGCCTAGAGAGGAATGAGAGGACAGAGCCTTTACGGCAGAGAGTAGATAGGACATTGCCTGAGCTCTCCACAGCTTCCCTCAGAATCAATACTAGATATCAAAGCCTTTAAATGGATTTTGGAGTGACAGAACCCACAAACATCCAGACAGCATTTTTCTAGCTTAAGATATCTTGGAAGGGGGCAGCTAGATGGCACAGTGGATAGAGCACCAGCCCTGAAGTCAGGAAGAGTTCAAATCTGGCCTCAGACACTTAATACTTCCTAGCTGTGTGACCCTGGGCAAGTCACTTAACCCCAATTGCCTAAGCAAAAAAAAAAAAAAAAAAAAAAAGATATCTTGGAAGAACTTCAGGAAAAGGTTGGTTTGTCTCAATTGGGCAGGGAGGAACATGGCCCAACACAGGCGTGGCCTGAAGAACTCCATGAAGACCTGGTGTGGGGAATCTAGTAGGAGATTCTTAGCCAAAATACAGCAGCATTAGTTACTCTGTCCTGGTTCAAAAGGTTGGATTAGCAGACCAGCTGTGAGATCTCAATACAACTAAATTGTGAGCTCCTGAACTCCAGCATAACAGGCAGAAGGACTTGGCCAGGCCACTGACTGCAGTGGGGAAGCGTGTACCACTGGCTCCAGGGCAGTGAGAAGCCCCTGCTGCCTTGCAGAAGCAGTTCAGGATAATCTCCCCTGTACCCTAAGAGCAGATCTCAACCTTTAAAAATGAGCAAAAAAGCAAAAAGATCCTTGACTACAGAGAGCTACTATGAAGACAGGGAAAACCAGTACACAAATCCAGAAGAGGACAGCAAGGGCAAAATGCCTGCATATGAAGCTTCAAAGGGGGTTATAAACTGATCTTCAGTTCAAAAAGGCTCATAAAAGAGAGGAGTAAAATGGGGAAAATAAATGATAGTATTACAGGAAAGTTATGAAAGTTTGAAAGGAAAATCCAACATTTTGGAAAAGTTATTTGGAAAATAAATAATCTAATCCTAAAGAATGAATGGGTGAAACAGCAAATCATAGACACAATTAATAATTTCATCCAGGAGAATGACAATAATGAGACAACATACCAAAATTTTTGGGATAGGCCAAAGTGGTTATAAGGGGAAATTCTATATCTCTAGATGCTTACTTGCATAAAATAAAGAGAAGATCAATGAATTGGGCATACAATTAAAAAAGCTACAAAAAGAACAAATTAAAAACCCTCAATTATATACCAAATTGGAAATTCTGAAAATAAAAGGGGAGATTAACACAATTGAAAATAAGAAAACTGTTGAATTAATAAATAAACCTAAGAGTTGGTTTTATGAAAAAACCAACAAAATAGATAAACCTTTAGTTTAATTAGAAAAAAGAAAGGAAAATCAAATTGTTAGGGGACAATGAAAAGGGACAACTTTCCACCAATGAGGAGGAAAATAGAGGAATAATTAGGAGTTACTTTGCCCAACTTTATGCCAATAAATTTGATAATCTAAATGAAATGTAGGAATATCTACAAAAATATAGATTGCCCAGGTTAACAGAAGAGAAAATAAATTATTTAAATAGCCCCATTTCAGAAAAAGAAATAGAACAAGCTATTAATCAACTACCTAAGAAAAAATCTCCAGTGCCAGATGGATTTACATGTGAATTCTACCAAACATTCAAAGAACAATTAATTCCAATACTATACAAACTATTTGAGAAAATAGGGACAGAAGGTATACTGCCAAATTCCTTCTATGAGACCGATATGGTGCTGACAGCTAAACCAGGTAGGGTGAAAACAGAGAAAGAAAACCATACACCAATTTCCCTAATGAATATAGATGCAAAAATCTTAAATAAAATATTAGCAATGAGATTACAGAAAGTCACCCCCCAGGATAATACACTATGACTAAGTAAGATTTATACTAGGAATGCAGAGCTGGTTCAATATTAGGAAAACTCTCAGCATAATCAACTACATTCATAACCAAAGTAACAAAAACCATATGATTATCTCAATAGATGCAGAAAAAGCATTTGATAAAATCCAATACCCATTCCTATTAAAAACACTAGAGAGTATAGGAATAAATGGGCTTTTCCTTAAAATGATCAATAACATCTATTTAAAACCATCAGCAAGCATCATATGTAATGGGGACAAACAAGAACCATTCCCAGTAAGATCAGGAATGAAACAAGGTTGCCTACTGTCACCATTACTATTTAATATTGTATTAAAAATGTTAGCTTTGGCAGTAAGAGAAGAAAAACAGATTAAAGGTATTAGAGTAGGTCTTGAGGACACCAAATTATCACTCTTGGCAGATGACATGATGGTATACTTAGAGAACCCTAGAGACTCAACTAAAAAACTACTAGAAACAACTCACAACTTTAGCAAAGTTGCAGGATACAAAATAAATACACATAAATAATCAGTATTTTTATATATTACCAACAAAGTTCAGCAGCAAGAGATACAAAAAGAAATTCCATTCAAAATAACTGTTGATAGCATAAAATATTTGGGAATAAATCTGCCAAGGGAAAGTCAGGAACTTTACAAACTAAACTACAAACCACTTTCCACACAAATAAAGTCAGACCTAATCAGCTGGAAAAATATCAAGTGCTCATGGGTAGGCCAAGCCAATACAATAAAAATGACAATACTACCCAAACTAACTTACTTATTTAGTGCCATACCAATCAAACTCCCAAGCAATTATTTTACAGATCTAGAAAAAATAGTAGCAAAGTTCATTTGGAAGAACAAAAGGTCAAGCATTTCAAGGGAATTAATGAAAAAAAAAAAAAAGGTTGATGAAGGTGGCCTTGCTGTACCAGATCTAAAACTATATTATAAAGCAGTGGTCATCAAAACTGCTTGGTACTGGCTAAGATATAGCATCACAGGACAAACTAGGCAATAAGTATAGAAATCTAGTGTTTGATAAACCCAAAGACTCCAGCTTCTGGGATAGGAACTCACTATTTGACAAAAACTGCTGGGAAAATTGGAAACTAGTATGGAAGAAATTAGGGCTTGATCCACACCTAACACTACATAACAAGATAAGATCTAAATGGGTTCATGATTTAGACATAAAAAGTTATATTATAAGCAAATTAGAGGAACATAGAATAGTTTACCTCTCAGAACTGTGGAGAAGGAAGGAATTTGTGTCCAAAGAAGAACTGGAACTCTTAATTTGAACACCAGATAGATAATTTTGGTTATATTAAGTTAAAAAAGTTTTTGTACAAAAAAAACTAATGCAGACAAGATTAAGAGGGAAGCAATAAATTAGGAAATCATCTTTACATTTATGGGTTCTGACAAAGGCCTCATTTCTAAAATATATAGAGAACTGACTCATATTTATAAGAATTCAAGCTATTCTCCAATCGATAAATGGTTAAAGGATATGAACAATTTTCAGATGATCAAATTAAAACTATTTTTAGTCATATTAAATGGTGCTCCAAATCACTATTGATCAGAGAAATGCAAATTAAGACAACTCTGACATACCATTATACATATGTCAGATTGGCTAAGATGACAGGAAAAGATAATGATAAATGTTGGAGGGGATGTGAGAAAACTGGGACACTGATACATTGTTGGTGGAACTGTGAACGGATCCAATCATTCTGGAGAACAATTTGGAACTATGCTCAAAAAGTTATCAAATTGTGCATACCCAACTGTACATACCCTTTGACCCAGCAGTGTTTCTATTGGGCTTATATCCCCCAGAGATCTTAAAGGAAGGAAAGGGACCCACATGTGCAAGAATGTTTATGGCAACCTTTTTTTTTGTAGTGGCTAGAAACTGGAAACTGAATAGATGCCCATCAACTGGAGAATGGCTGAATAAATTATGGTATATGAATGTTATGGAATATTGTTGTTCTATAAGAAATGACCAGCAGGATGATTTCAGAGAGGCCTGGAGAGACTTGCATGAACTGATGCTAAGTGAAATGAGCAGAACGAGGAGATCATTATACATGGCAACAACAAGACTATATGATGATCAATTCTGATGGGCATGGTTCTCTTCAACAATGAGATGTTTCAAAACAATTCCAGTTGTTCAATGATGAAGAAAGCCATATACACCCACAGGGAGAGGCCTGTGGGATCTTTGTGGACCACAACATAGCATTTTCACGCTCTCTGTTGATGTTTCCTTGAATTATCTTTTCCTCAGGTGTTTTTTCCTTGTAGATATGATTTTTCTTGTACAGCAAAATAACTATATAAATATGTATACACATATTCAATTTGTCAAGTATTTTAACATAATTAACATGTATTAGACTTCCTGCCATCTAGGGGAGGGAGTAGGGGGAAGGAAGGAAAAATTTGCAACAGAAAGCTTTGCAAGAATCAATGTTGAAAAATTACCCATGCATATGTTTTGCAAATAAAAAGCTCCAATTAAAAAAAAAAGAGAGAAGCATAAAAAGGTAAATGGAAGAAGAAAACTATGTTTTGTAAATATATCCCTAACATGGGAAGAAGATAAGTGTAATTCTTGAGAACTGTATTTTTGTCAGAGCCATTAGAAGGGGTATGCTTAAGAATTATAAGTTGACTTTAAAATGATGATATAAAAAAGAAATTAGAGGTGGAAAAGGGATTGTACTGGGAGAAGAGGAAAAGGAAGTTTAAAATGGGGCAAATTATATCACATGAAGAGGCAAAAAGACATTATAGTTGAGAGAAAGAAAGAAGGGGAATTATTATTTTGACATTAATCTCACAAGATTTGGCTCAAGGAGGGAAAATAACATACATATTTAGTTTGGTATAGAAATTTGTCTCTTGTGATGGAGAGAGTCATCTGCATCCAAAAAGAAGACCGTCAGGACTGAATATGGATCACAATATGGTTTTTTCGTGTTTTTTGTTGTTTGCTTGTTTTTTGTTTTGTTTCTCTTTTTTTCCTTTTTGATCTGAGTTTTCTTGTGCAGCCTGATAAATGTAGAAATATGTGTAGAAGAACTGTACATGTTTAATATATGTTGAATTACTTGTTGTTTAGGATAGGGAGTGAGGGAAAGGAAGGAGATAAATTTGAAACACAAGGTTTTGCAAGGATAAATATTGAAAATTATCTTTGCATGTATTTTGAAAAAAAGCTATTATTAAAAAAAAAAAAAGAAATTTGTCTCATCCTATAGGGTAGTAGGAGAATAAAGAAGAAAGGAAAGAGGAAGACTAATAATAAAGAGAGAGAAAAAGTAGAAGGGGAATGATATAAGAAAGGGACGGCCTGAAAAAGAAGGGCAGATTAAGGGAAATAATAGTCATAAAGCAATGCACAGTGAGGAGGGAAAGGGTGAAAGGAAAGTGAAAAGTATAAATTAGGAAAAATAGGATGGCAGTAAATATAGGATTACAGAATTAGTAATCTAATGTGAATGTAAATGGAATGAACTCTGGCATAAAATGGAAGTGGATAGTAGATTGGATTAAAAGCCAGAATTTTACAAAATAAATACATTTGAAGCAGAGTTACACATTCATACATAAAAATAAAAGGCTGGAGCAGAATCTATTATGTTTCAGCTGAAGTAAAAAACAACAACAACAACAACAACAACAAAACAGGGGTAGAGATCCTGATCGGAGATCAAGCAAAAGCAAAAATAGTTCTAATTAAAATTGAGAGAAGGAAGGATATTACATCTTGTTAAAGTGTACCATAAATAATGAAGAAATGTCAATATTAAACATATGTGCAACAAGTGGTATAACATCCAAATTCTTAGAGGAAAAGTTAAGTGAGTTACAAGAAGAAATAGACAGCAAAACTAAATTAGGGGAGGATCTCAACCTCCCTCTCTCAGGACTAGATAAATCTAACCATAAAATAAACAAGAAAGAAGTTAAGGAGGCAAATGGAATTTTAGAAAAGTTAGGTGTGAAAATTGAATTTGGAGAAAATTGAATGGAGATAGAAAGTAATATTCCTTTTTCTCAGTGGCACATGGCACCTACCAAAAACTGACCATGTATTGGGGCATAAAAACCTCACAGTCAAATGCAGAAAGGCAGAAATAGTAAATATATTCTTTTGAAATCATGATGCAATAGAGATTACATACAAAGGACCAGGGAAAAATAGACTAAAAATTAATTGGAAACAAATAATCTAATTCTAAAGAATGAGTGAGTCAAATTAACAAATTATAGAAATAATTGATAATTTCATCCAAGAGAATGACAATAAGGAGATTACATACCAAAACTTATAGGATGCAGCCAAATCAATTCTTAGGGGAAATTTAATCTCATTAGATGCTTACATGAAATGAAATAAGAGAAAGAATGAATTGGGCATACAATTTAAAAAGCTAGAAAAAGAATAAATCAAAACTCCCCAATTAGATACCAAATTAGAAATTCTTAAAAACAGAGGAGACATTAATAAAATTGAAAGAAAACAATTGAACTAATACGTAAAACTAAGAGTTGGTTTTATGAAAAAACCAACAAAATAAAACTCTGATTAAATTGATTAGAAAAGGAAAGAAGAAAACCAAATTCCAGTAGCAAAAATGAAAAGAATGAACTTACCACCAACAAAGAAGAAATTAAAGCAATAATTAGGAGCTATTTTGCACAATTGTATGCCAATAAATCTGATAATCTAAATGAAATGGATGAATACTTATAGAAATGTCAACTGCCCAGATTAACAGATGAAGAAATAAATTACTTAAATAGTCCCATTTTAGAAAAAGAAATTGAACAAGCCATTAATGAACTATCTAAGAAAAAATTTCCAGGGCCAGATGGATTTACAAGTGAATTCCACCCAAGGTTACAGCCAAGGTTTCTGATAAAGGCCTCATTTCTAAAATATATAGAGAATTGACTCAAATGTGTAAGAATATAAGCATCCCTCAATTGATGTATTTAAGAAAAGAAAAGAAAAAGAAAACCACCCAGACCTATTGGAATCAAAAGGCAAAAGAAACCTCAATAGAAGAAATTCCAAAGAATGACAGTCTAAATCCAGAGATTCCAAATCAAAGGGAAAATACTGTCAGGAACTAGGAAGAAGGAATTTAAGTACTAAGGAACTACTGTCATGCTCATACAAGACATGGTTGCTAGTAATAAAAAAGGAGAGAGCTTGAATAGGTTATTCCCAAATAAAATAACATATCTGGCAAAGCTGAGTATAAGCCTACAAAGGGCGGGTGGGGGGAGGAAATGAAATTTTAATGAAATAGTATTTATGATGAAAGTATTTGTGAAGAAAAGATCTGAGCTGATGATAGACTTTGAAAAGCAAATGGAGGAATCAAGAATTAACTGTGTCCTAAAACCCTTTTACAATGTTTGGTTGGATAAAATGTAACAGTCACAAAGTTCACAACAGCCAGTGAATGATGCATAATAGAAATCTATTAAGAGGATAGCAAAGCATCTCAGTTCATCTTTGGCTATATTTCAGAAATAATGGTAGCCAACAGGGTCGTTAAAACTAAATTAGTGGAGGAGCTCGAAAGCTTTGCAAGCTTTTTCACAACATAGTTTTTCAAAAGTTTAGATTTGGAAAAGATATTAGAAAACTCATTGTGTCATCTCCAAATTTTACTGATGAAATAGCTGAAATGCCTTGCCTGTGGTAGGAAATTAAGGCATAAAATCAATTAATTCTAGAATTGAAAAGCACTTAGAAAACCAATGAATCCAACCTTAACATGACTAAAAATCAGCTTTAAAATATTTCCAATGAGATATTTCCAATGAGAGATCATCCAGTCTTTATTTGAAAGCTCTCCAGTGATGCAAAATACACATTTGGATACCTCTCATTTTTTGAGAAGGATTTCCTTTTATCAAGCTGAAATTTGCCTCTCAATAGTGATCTGATACAAAACATAACAAACTTAATCCTCCCTTCTACATGAAAGCCTTTGAAATTTCTGAAGATAACTATGTCTACAATCTTCTCTTTTCCAAATGGACAATTATCCAGTTCCTTCAAGTGACATTCAACAGCAGGTTTCAAAGCCCCTCAGCAACTTCATTACTGAGCTCTGAATACTCTTGTGGCTTATCATTATTTTTCTTAAAATTTGACTTCCCAAACTGAAAATAAATTTTGCCCAAGTTGGGTCTGACCTGGGAAGAATTTAGGTAACCTTTATTATTATCATGTTTTAGATACTGTGCCTCTTAATACAGTCTAAATTATCATTACCTTTTTTTTGGCTGATATATACATATTGAGAGAGAGAGAGAGAAAGAAAGAAAAAGAGAGACAGAGACAGATACACACACACACACACACACACACACAGTCGTAACTAAAATAAGCAATTCTTTTTAAACCTAACTGATTTCTAGTCACAACTCCCTGTATACTTTTTTTTTTTTTGGGGGGGTGAAGTTGACCTTTTGAGCCAAAGTTTAAGATTTTTACATTGATTTATTTTAAATTTATCTTGTTAGACAAAAATTATGTTTCTAGAATGATACCAGGAATCAAAGTCAAGTTTTTTGACTTATAGTTTATAGACTGACCTTTCTCAGAAGTTTTTTTTAGAAAATTAGGACCTTTCCCCTTCTCTAATCCCATAAGCACCTCTCCCATTATTCATAATCTTTCTTTTAAATCACATTTATTTCTCTAACTTTCCAAATTTAATTACAGTCCATGAAACGTTTTCTCTCTCTCTCTTTTTTTTGAGGCAATTGGGATCAAGTGACTTGCCTAATGTCACACAGGTAGAAAGTGTTAAGTGTCTGAGACCAGATTTGAATTTAGGTCCTTCTGACTTCAGGGTTGGTGCTCTAACCACTGTACTACCTAGCTGCCCAGATTTTTTTTCTTTTTTAAAAACATTTATTGATATAATTTGTTTTAATGTCATCTTCATTTTCAAATACATTCCTTTCTCCTTCCTACCCAGTGAATTATCCTTAAAAATATGACAAAAAGAAAAATTTAAAAAGCCTATTAGCAAAACCAATCAATGAATCATTCTAGTCTGACACAGTACACTCAATAATTCACTCTTAATAGTTCTTTATGTCTACAAAGGAGGGAAATGAGAAATCAACTCCTCACCAAATCCTACCTTCATCATTATAATTATATAGTTTTTCTTATTATTTCAATTTTCTTTTAGTAATTTCATATATTTTCCTCTAATTTTGCTTACTTTACTCTGCATCAGCTCATAAAGTTTTCATGATGCTTCTTTGAATTCTTCATTTCTCATGGCCTAGTAATATCATTACATTTATATACATTATAATTTAGTTTACATTAGGCATCTATTTTGTTTTAAATTAGCTGTCATAACAAAAAGTACTTTAACAAATATTTTGATAGGTGATCTTTATTTCTTTCATTGTGATTTCCTTGGGATATATCCTGAGTTTTATGATTAAATAAAGCTCATTAATTGGCTTAATAAAATACCACCTTTTTAAAATACTGTAAGTTGTATTTTCACTTCAGTTTGAAGATTTATATTCATCAAGGACAGGCTTAATCTCCCCTTCCTATTATTAGAGATTTTTATCTTGTTTTTTCCAGGCCAAAGATCATTTTCTCTGATGAAGAATTAAAAAAACAAAATGAGTACACTAGCCTTTGCCTTCTCATTTGTCCTCAACAGTAATGCCTCATTGATATCCAGAGATTTCAAAAAGCTCTTTGTATTGCCTTTATCTTTCTTCACTGGCCTTAGATTTTGCTCTTGATATATAATTTTTATAAGATGGTCCAAGATTTTTGTATTTCTTGTTCTTTTAACTGCCCTCATTTTCCACCATATGTCATGTTTTTGGTTGATAAATTCCCTGTCCACCAACACTGATTTCTTTATGCAATTCCCTATTTTTCTCCTCGGATTAACTATTTCTTTTTGTCAGGCCAGAATTCAATTTTTAAGAGCTTACTAATTCTCCTGGATTCTATCTAGTCTTCTTCTGAATCCCTTAAAATCAGTTCTTCCAAAGAGATGATACAATATGAAATTATGGGCAACTTTTGCCTCCTCTACCTCAAAAATCTAAGAAGCACTTGTCTCTTCCTTCCTAAAATTCCCATCTACTTTAACTTTTTTGTAAGACTCAATTAGTTTCATTTCCTTCATTGGTATTGTATTTTTTTGAAGAGTGAAATCATCACGAAGGAAAGCCAAACAATTATGACCTGTTCTTTGGGTTAAAAGAGTTTCAATAGGTGTCCAAAAAATTGAAATCCTTTATCATTTTTATTTTATTCCTTCATTTCAAGTTTGAGATTATAACCTGAGACTCCTAAATCCGTATCTTCTTTACATCCAGGTAATATATATTCTGACAATATAATTTATTTCCCTGTCCTCACAGATCTTTGTCCAAATGATCCTCTCTATCATTGTTCCCACTAATTCTTGGAATTTCTCACTTGAGTATATCTTATTAATATATAATGTTTATTATGACCTACTTTTTTTTAAACCTATTTGTTCATCTTCAATAAGGTACTTTTTTTAGAACTATATTTTCAGTCAAATGTCCTATCTAAAACGTCAGTGAGAACTATGTTATAAAACTTGTCATCTTGTATCAAGATCTTTAATTCAACCTGTTGGTTTTCTGAACTTTGTCATGTATAAGCATCTGAGCTAGTCATGGTTATTATTATTATTTTTTAAAATTTTGTCTCCAATGAATTTCTGGATGTTTCTGTTGCTATTTGCTATTTTTCTATATACTCTATGGTAACTAGGCTTGATGAATGGACACAGAAGTTTTCTACTTTCCCCCTTCCTTTTTTTAGTTTAAAATCATTTTGACTGGATTTTTAAACTTCAAGCAAATATATTCCCACCATCACATCATCATTCACTGTCACTCCTGTATTTATTTGGTTTCATGGTTTCAAGCCAATTCATGGTTTCATGAACCATAAATCTATGGTCTGTTCTTAGATACCATATTTTTAAACTAGCTATTCACTTGGTTAGCTTTAATTTTCTCTTAATGAAGCCCTTCCCTTCCAACAGCAGTATTGAAAAAAAAAAATCTATGCTCCTTAACCCTTCAGAATGTTATAATCCTTTACATAGATATGAGTTTTACACTACCAGACTAAGTTATCAAATATTAAAAACCTTTATTATAGTGTCTGCACCATTGTTTTGGAATACTCAGGAACAGAGGCAGATTTTCTTTAATGAATCATCTTTCTTTTTGTCACCTCCTCCCCCCAGTTTTGTCACTCTTGAATAGTGTCAATGATCACACTTTTGATGTAGTTTTTCTGGATGATGTTGTGTTCACCTGAAAGTCAGAAAATGTTGATCATCTTTCTTTTCTCCACTAAATTCAGATCTAAAACCTTTTTCTTCTTACATTATTTGTTTTTTTTATGGGAATAAACTTCTAATTTTAGTGAAATAACCAGGACACCAGAAATATATATTCAACATATATTAAACCATATAGAATATTATTGGACAGTCTGACTGTTAAAAGTTAGGAAGACAAATTGAGAACCATGAAACAAATACCATTTATCTATTTTTTCCCTTTGC
>JAJPUD010003575.1:133941-222605 GCA_023553655.1 Myrmecobius fasciatus | reverse complement strand
TTGCTCCCCCCTTCACTGTCCCCTCATTTTTGAACTGTAATCATTTCCCCCCCCCCCCACAACATTTCTCCCCCACTGCTTTTTAAATTTACTTTAAAGCATACAATTTGCGTTTTTTTTCCCCCCTGGACAGATAAAATAAATAAGACAAATAAATAAGTTGTCACCTATTTCTCTTGGGTTGAGATTAAGGCAAAGAAAAACTAATAAGCACTTATTATTTGCTCAGCCAGGTATCTCTCTTTCCATTGTTTCTCTCTCTTACCTCACCTGCACTGAGGGTACGATGTTTCACGTCACTATAAAGATTTTCAACTCTGTGGGGAGACACAGTCAGTGAGCCAGGATGAAAGCAGCTGGCTGATCTTTCTTCCTCTATAATCAATGGTACTTAAAACTAAAAAGCCTAAGAAAAAAGAAAACCCAAAATATAAACACCACCTTTCAATCATTTGAAAAATCGTATCTCTATGTTTATGGTTCATACAGGCAACCACATGAAGCTTGCTCATAAGTGTGTGGATTTGCTAAAGAAAATAAAAGATTTTAGGTAATTGAGATTCCAATTAACTTTGCCACTCTTACTTAACATCTTAAGTATGGTTAGATTATAAAGCATTAGTAACAACAATAGCATTTAAGGTTTACAAAGGTCTTTACATATGTTAAACTCATCAACTCTAGGGGGGTAGGTCCTATTTATTATCACTAAAGATGAGAAAACAGACACATATATAGGTTTAGTCATTTGCTCAGGGTCACACAGCTAGTAATGTCCAAGGTAGTATATTTGAACTTGGGTCTTCTTGACTCTTAAGATTTGAATAAACTCTATCCACTTTATCAACTAAATGCTTGTGAATTCCCTGTTCCTAATTTTGGGGAAATTATGCCAAAGGAAAAGAATGATAATCATCATCTTTTGCCTTTTATATTAATTTTATTTTCTTTCTTGGCTAAATTTCAGATAGTCAAATGCATCATATTTCTAATCCATTATTCTTGAATGGCAGATGGAACGGGCAGAGTCATTGAAACAGTGTTAAGAGCTATAAGTAACAATAGAGACTATTTGGTCCAATTCCTTAGTTTTAGAGATGAGGAAAAATGGAAGTCCACAGAGAGTAAGCAATTTGCCTATAGTCCTTATGAATGATATTAAAAGCCATATATAGGAATAAACCCATGAGAGCAAGGACTATTACATTTTTGCCTTTACATCTCAAGTATATATAATATATATTATATCTCAAGTTTGAGCTCAAGTAGCTCTAAGTGTGCTCATATAATAGGTGCTTAATAAATGTTTATTAATAATGATAAGTTAACATTTATATAGCACTTAGTATGTGCCACTGATACCCTAACACCAGAATTGTGGCCCAAATATAATTAAGCTCAGCTTGAAGAAGGCACGGAAGAACCAGGAAACTAGGGAGTTACTGATGATATAAGATTACTCCATATTAGAGTATAAAAACATGGGCTTGATCCTCTAAGCACTGACTTCTCTGACTAGATGGTTAGTATTAGCCATTAACACAGTGCCTGGAACATAGAAATTCAATTTTTTGAGTTTCATTTCCTCATCTGTAAAGTGGTAATAATAATATGTGTATTGAATATCAATCAACAAATATTTTAAGTGTCTAGGAAAACAGTCTCTATTTTCAAAGATTCTATTGGGGGAAATAGCATGTATACATACAAACATACATACAAAATAAACTATGTTTTGTGCTAAGCTCTTTACAAATTCTCATTTGATCCTCATGACAATCTTGGGAGGTAGGTGTTATTATCTCTTTTACAGATGAGGAAACTGAGGCAAGGAGTTAAATGACTTGCCACAGATCACTTAGCTAGTAAATGTCTAAGGCTGAATCTGAATTCAAGTATTCCCAATTCCAAAACAAGTGCTTTATCCATTGCACTATCTAAAATGCCCCAGATTAGATCAAAGGGAAAATCTGGCCTTGTTTACCTGCGTATTTCCCCTAATAAAAACAAACATCAAGACTCTTGCCCACCTCAAAAGTGACATTTGGAATCACTAGTCTACCAGATGTTGTAAGGGGAGAGTTATTTATTTCAAGTCAAGCTTTCATCTGAATTTGTACTGAGCAAAAAGCACCAGCATTTTATTGAAAAATAAATGTTGTTGATGTTGTACGTGTGCCCGGAGGAAATGATGCTGGTTTTTTCATGAAAATGCCAGATTTTTGTCAGCTTCTTTTCAAAGAATGGGATGCAAAGGTAGCTTTGGTTATCATCTGCTGCTCTTTAGGATCACATATTTGCGCATACATTCTCTCTATATTATTATATATATTTATGTGTGTAACATATTGTTTCCCCCATTAGAATGCAAGTTCTTGGAGGGTAAGAATTGTTTCACTTTCTTCTCTGTTATCTCAGTGTTTAAGTACAGAATTAAGTCCTTAATAAATTCTTGTTAATTGTTTGATGACATTCCTATGAGGTAGATAGTATCAGTATTATTGCTCCTAATTAAAATTCTGAGAAAACGAATGATTTCTAAATTCATTATATAAGACTTGTTTCCTCCTCCTTTATTCTCTCTCTCTCTCTCCTACATTAACATTTGCTTCATAAACCTGCATTGTAATTTTGCTGATAAACAGGACAAGAAGATACATGGAATAATGGAACTACCATTGAATTTAGAATCAGAAAATCTCCAGTCCTTAGTGTGTTGACCATATGACTGTGGGGAGGTAACTTAAACTTCTTGAATCTCAGTTTCTTCATCTGTAAGGTGATGATAATATTTTAATATGAATCAATAAATATTTTAAGAATCTAGGAAAACAGTCCCTACTCTCAAAGAACTTAGAATCTATTGGAGGAGAAAACATGTACATACATACACACAAAAGTACAAAAAGTACAAAGTAAATACAAGGCAATTTCTCTTTTTCCTTTTTTTCCTCCCTAAGGCAATAAGGGTTAAGTGACTTGCCTAAGGTCACACAGCCAGGAAAGTGTCTGAGACTAGATTTGAACTCAGGTCATCCTGACTTCAGGGTTGGTGCTCTAGTTGCCCCAAGGCAATTTCTCAAGAAAGGTATTGGCAGCTAGGGGGATCAGGAAGTCTTTATGTGGGAGATATCATTTGAGCTGAGCTTTGAAGGAAGTAAGGAATTCAAAGAGAGTGAGATAAGGAGGGAAAGAATTTCAACTATGGGAACATGACAGAGATGGAAGAAGGAATACCATATATGAGGACTGCAAGAAAGCCAATTTGGCTACACTATAGAAGGGAAAGAGAAGAGGAGCAATGTGTGTCAAGATCAGAAAGAAAGGATAGAATCTGATTGGGGAGGACTTTAATTGTCAATCAAAAGTTTGTAGTTGATTCTATATGTAATTGGAATAAACTAGGCCAGGCCTAAGGATATACCACAATGAAGACTTAAGGACCACTTAAATCCTGTATTAAGGGACAAAAGTGAAACATCTGGAAAGAATATATAGTAGTAGTGTGTAGCTTCCCTTGTTGTACTTACTCTTCTAGAAAAGATACATTATTTGCTTGGATAGTGACAGCCTGTATGGAATTAGGATTCTATCAAGTCATATCAAAAAGCATTTATTAAGCACCTATGCCAGGTACTATGCTACTGGCTAATACTATCAAATCAGAGAAGTCACTGCCCAGGGGGAATTCAAGTCCATGTTTTTTACTTTAGTGTGGGGTGATCTCATATCATCATTACCTTCCTAGCTTCCTGGCTTCTTCCTTGCTTTCTTCAAGCCCAGCTTAATTATAATAGCTGAGCCACAATTCTGGAAGAGTATCAATGGATTTATAGTGGTATTCCTCACAGGAAGTTGCTAGTGTTTATTGGATAGAAAAGTAATATAAATTTATGTTGTAGGTTTATCACTTTGGCAGGTTTGTGGAGGTCTGGAGTGGGGAAAGATTCATGAGAAAGGGAGATCAATTAGGAGGATATTGCAATATTCTAGACAAGAGATACTAGTAACTTGAACTAATATAGTACATATGAGAATCTAGAAAAGAGGACAGAATTGAGAGATGGCATATGTTGTGAAGGTGTAATTAATAAGACTTAGCAATTGATTAGATTTTTAAGGTGAAGGAGGGTGAAAACTAGGTTAACTAGAAGAATGGTAGTACTTGTGAAAGAAATAGGAATCAATCTCATGCTTACCTTAAATAATTGTTGTGAGATGTTTTCTTTTGCCATATAAAATGTGATGCTGATAGTTATTAATAACCCAAAGCTGAGGCTCTCCCTCTTCATGGGTAGAATTACAAAAGATAAATTCCTAAACTTAGGATGTACTATCCAGTTATACTAGAAACTAGGTCTCTGAGCTTAAATACATGAGTATATGCCACAGGATATTTTTGGGGAGCCAACACTGCACATGTGCATCCACACACAGTCAAGACTTTTCCAAATCTATTGTGCACCTGTCCAGCTCAAATTAGACCCATGCCCATGTTTAGCCTTACTTTGCTGAAGGGCTGGCCATGGGATCCTTTCACATTTGGTTTCCTAGTTTAACAGACTGCTGCTATAGAGTCTAGGTCACTTCATTTATATGTTCAAAAATTGAAATGATTTTTCCATTTTAATACCAAACTATGACAATTGAAGACTTCCACAATACTTTTAGGTGGAAGAGTTGTTTCTTGATTATCCTTGATCCCATTATCTAGTTTTGCATACATTTAATTCTGTGGCTGCAATGCTAAATTTTCTACATCTTCAAAATAGGCCTGATTTCATTAACTAAATGAATAAAACAATACTTTACTTGAAAAGATTTGTGAAGTTTAAGTGTCAACCATAGTCTGGACTATATAGATGGCCATTTTCTATTTAATGACATTTTAGAAAGCCATCAAAAAGTAAATAACCTTGGTAGTTTCTAAATCAATGATTCTGTAAGCATCCCTCTCCCTCCAGCCCAAACCTAGGCTCTGAACCATTTCAAGATTCAAAAAAGGTACAATTAAATATCAAAGTGGCTTATATCTTAACCTTCCTCCCCAGCCCCTGCCCAACTGAACTTAGTATTAACAAGCAGAGAGAAGTGACATCAAGTTAAAGTAACCATGGATGACATTTACTATCACAGACTGTAATCTCTTTGTTTCCACCTTGAAGTCCAGATCTGTCTTAACCCTCCTGAGGTCCCCTTTATGTTTCAAGCTTCTATAGCTTCTCCTTGAATACTATCAGTAATCAAGTTCTACTTGGTCAACAGTAGACTAATCAAAAGCTCCATGCTATGCCTCTTGGCACTCTCTATCCGTTGCTCATTGTTCTGTACTCTGGGGTCAAGTGGAACAAAATCTAATCTCTCTTCTACAAGAAAGTCCTTAAATTTGTAAAATGATAGTGTTGGATTAGATAATCTCTAAAGTTCCTTCCAATTGTAAATTTATGAATTTATGATATAATAGAATCATCATGTTTTATCTTGCTTATTGGGAAGTGGTAGCAACTGAACTGGCTTCAAAGAATTAGTAGCTGACAAAATGAGCTGGAGAAGGAAATGGCAAACTTCTCTAGGATCTTTGCTAAGAAAATCCTAAATGGGATAATGAGGAGCTAGACGCAAATAGAAATCTCACTGAACAATAATCAAGTTTTTCTATAGGCAGAGAAATAGGGAAGACATTCCATAGTTAATGAATAACATGAATAAGGGTATTAGTATGCACAATGGATGTAGCATATAGTATAAAATAAAGTTAAAAATACTTCTAATATGCCACTGGATTATGACAGACCCTAATGCCAGGATAATAAGTTTGGGGAGGAATCCTACACTGATTAGTTAGGATGATCTCTAAGGGACCTTCTAACTCTACAGTTGTAGAATTTTGCTTATTTTAAGACCCAGTAACCTTCCTATATGAGGCTATTTTTTTTCTTTTTTGGATAGCATATCTTTCTCATGTTCTATCTATAGTGATTTGTGCATATAGTTCCTCTCTACTCTTAGGTTTTAAGTTTCTTAAGAACAGGGGTACCATCTCATTATATCTGTGTTATCCCTTTCCTCCTTCTATCCCATGCCCATACAAAAGAGTGCCATGCACATAGTGACTTAACTATTTAATCAGCGTTGGTTGATTTGTTAAGTTCATAACAGATGGTCATTTTAAGCCTCTGCCTGACTATTTCTGGTGACTGGCAACATGTTACCTCCCAAGCCCTCCCATTCCATTTGGGGAGGCGCTAATTATTCGAAAGCTCTTTCAACTTGTCCCCCCTATTCATCCTAGTGGCCCTCCAGAGCCACACAGACCCTAAATCCCTTACTTCAAACAGGACAGCACATTTCAAAAATTCTAGGATCTGCTCTGTCCCCATCCTAAAAGTCTTTTTATCCTACAGGTTAAACATGCATTAAAATATTTCTCATATGATCCAGTTTCAGATCTTTTACTATTCTGGTCAGGGTATAGTTTGTCGATGTCCTTTGTCAAATTTAGCATAGAAACCACACCCTAGCATGGTATGACTGGGGAAAACAGAGGATTATTACCTCTCTTTTTTGGTGTGTAGCCTCAGTATTAGACACTACTATCAATGTATTGTTCTTGCTTGTATTTTGTTCTTTTTTTTTTTTTGCTTTTTGCTGAGGCAATTGGGGTTAAGTGACTTGCCCAGGGTCACACAGCTAGGGAATGTTAAGTGTCTGAGACCAGATTTGAACTCAGGTCCTCCTGACTTCAGGGCTGGTGCTCTAACCACTGCGCCACCCAGCTGCCCCTGTATTTTGTTCTTAAAGATGACCATGACATTAGGGAGGTGATGCCATGACATCAAAGTGAATTGGTTTTCAGTGAGGGAGGGCTGCACTTGGTTCATAATAAACTTGAATCATTTGATCATGGATTTAAGGATAGATGAAACCTAAGTCATCTAGTGTTTTAAAAAAATTATTCAAAAATATTTTCCCACACTTAATAGTATAAATTGCTATGTTATTATAATTATATTTTACTACATATAAAATATTTTAAAACATTTACTTTTATAACATTTTAATTTCCAATTTTTTCTCCCTCTCTCCTTCCTCTACCTACTCCCCAAGTTAATGAGCAATCTGATATAAGTTATACATGTACAATCATATATTAAAAATTTCCATATTGGTCTGATTGTGAAAGAAGAGTCAGACCAAAAGGGAAAAACCATGGGAAATACAAAACAAAAAAATGAAAACAGTATGCCTCAATCTGCATTCGGACACCATAGTTCTTTCTCTAGATGTGGATAGCATTTTCTACTAATGAGGCTTATGGTACTGTCTTAGATCATGCATTGTTGAGAACTTAGTCTACCAAATTTGGTAATTGCACAATATTGCTATTACTATGTACAATGTTCTCCTGGTTCTGGTCACTTTATTCAGAATCAGTTCATGTAAGTCTTTCCAGAATTTTTGATTTGTTTTGTTTTTGAAATCTGCCTGTTTATTATTTCTTATAGAATTGTATCCCATTCATATATCACAATTTGTTTAGCCATATTCTTATTGGTGAGTGTCCCCTCATTACAATTCTCTGCCACCACAAAAGGTTGCTATAAATTTTTGTACATGTGATAATCCTCTTATTTTACAGTTGAGAGAACTAAGGCCCAGAGGGTTAAGTGACTAAGCAGCAGAATCAAATCTGGTCTCATATACTTAGTGGCTGTTTGACTTTGAGATTAAGTCATTTAATTTCAAGTTACTCAGTTTCCTCAAATGTAAAATGGGGATAATAGCACCTATCTTTCAGGCTTATTGTAAGGATAAAAGAAGAAAGATATTTGTCAAGCATGGAGCATAATGCCTGGTGCTAATTAGCCAAGATTCAGAGCCAAATATTCTACCAAATACACCAGTCAGAACCCACAGGTCTTTTGTCATATAAACTTTAGTTAAGGTACTTCTAAACTATCCTGTACTCTCTTCCACTGCCCTTCCTTAAGATAGTCTCATTTGAGCTTCACAAGAACTCTGAGATATATGGATAACATTTATTTCCTCATTTTATAGATGATGAAATGGAATTACAGGGAAGTTAAAATAACTTTGTTATTGTTTAGTCATTCCTGACTCTTTGTGACTCTCATGAAAGTCTGTGGCGTTTTCTAGGCAAAGATACTGAAATACCGTGCTATTTCCTTCTCTAGCGTGTTTCTATTTTACACATGAAGAAGTGAGGCAAATAAGAGTTAAGTGACTTGCCTGGATCATATGGCTTGAACTCTGGTCTTTCTGACTCCAAGCCCAGTGCTCTATCCACTTCATCACCTAGCTGCCCGTCAAAGTTCAAATATGTAAAAAATGGTAGAAGCAAGGTCTACCTAGCTCCAAGTCCAGAATTGTATCACAAACATTTGTAGGATTTAAACTTAGAACCTTTGAGACCATTCAGTCCAAATCCTATCTGAACAGGAAACCCTTCTAGAACACGGATGGCATATGGTCATTCTACTTTTGCCAGAAGACCTACAGGTAGGAAAGACACCCATTACCACTCAAAGCAACCTCATTCAACTTTTGGTTATCTCTGATATTTTTCTTTAAATCCAGTCTGAATCTGCCTCTTTGCAACTCCTATTCATAGCTCCTAGCTATGCCATCTGGGGCCCAAGTAGAACAAATCTAATTGCTTTTCCATATGAAGGGAGCTCTTCAAAGACTTGGAGGCAGCTATTATGTATCCAAAGGAAATCTCTTCTCTAAGCAGCTCTAGCTAAACTTTCTGTGGCAAGAGGTTAAGGTTCTATGTTCTATCTTGGTTGAACTAAAGTTCGAGATCTCTTAAATTCTTTTTAGGTATTCCCCAGATTGTCAAGATCTTTCTAAATCCCAATTCTATCTTTCAACTTAATTGATATTCTTTCCAATGTTACATCACCAAACCAAACCATATATTTCTTAATAAATCACGAGACAACAATAAAAATGTAGTCAAAACAATCCCATAAATGCTACTATCGATGATATCTAATATTAATATGGGACCTTAAGGGTTATAAATATACAAGAAATTTGAGTTTTAAATATATATGTAGGGAATCCTAAAAGCTAATTTTTAAGCTTAAAAGGGCACTAAGACTTTTGGGACACCCTATATATCAATGATTTTGATTGGATCCTTATAATAACCAAATTATCTAGGCAGCATAAGCATTATATAGATAATAATGATGACATGTTAATTATGTGGCCATATATAATTAGCATTTATATAATGCTTTAAAGTTTACAAAGTGCTTTATAATTATTATTTAATTTGATCTTCATAACACTACCTGGGAAATAAACATTATTATTATCCCCATTTTACAGATAAGGAAACTGAGGCAAGACAGAGGTTAAGACTTGTCCAGAGTCACACAGCAATAAGTATCTGACACAGGTCTTTCAAACTCCAGGTCCAATGTTGTATCCAGTCAATTGGTCAATTGGCTTTTATTAAGCTATCCATGTTTGGGGCACTGGACCTCTATGTGGAAAGAATGCAGCTATAGTGAATAGTGAGTGCAATCTAAATCCAGGAAGACTCAAATTTAGCCTTAGACTTACTAATTGGGTAACCCTGGGCAAATCACAACAACCTCTGTTTATGTCAGCTTCCTTATCTGTAAAATGAGGATAATAGTATTTCCCTCCCAGGATTATTGTAAGGATCAAATGAGATGAAAACAGTAAAGCATTTAGCACAGTGCCCGGCACATGGTAAGTACTATATTAATATTAATTGTTGTTATTATTTTGTTAATATTATTTCATGCAGCTTCTGCTCTCAAAAGGAGTTCACACTTTACAGGAGACATAACATATAAACAAGTTCTGTACAAGATAAATGGGGGCAGTCTCAGAGAGAAGGCACTAGGATTAAGAACAGGGAAGGGCTTCTTGCAGAAAGTGGGACATAAACAGAAACCTGAAGGAAGCCAAGGAAACCAGGAGGTGGAGACAGAGAGAGTTTCAGATATATAAGTCTGTTAAAAAGCTCAGTTAGGAGATGGAGTGTTGTGAAGGCCAGTTTCACAGGAAGCCAACTGTGTGGTAGGGAATAGGCCATAAGAAGGCTGAAAAGGTAGGAAAGAGGCAGGTTATGAAGGGCTTTAATAGCTAAAGAGAAGATTTTATGTATAAATCATGGAAGTAATAAAGAGCCACTGGAGCTACCTGATGATATTGATGATTATAATGGCTATTACTGACATTTTTATAAAACTGCTTTAATGTCTACAAAAGCACTGAAGTACAGAGAGGCTAATAAATGACTTTCCCAAAGTTATACGGCTAAAAAAGAGTACATGATCTGCTCTTCTGATTTCAAGTTAAGTGAGTGAAAAGTTAACATCCAGTTTTCATGAGATCTATCTTAAGCAAGAAGAGCAAAACCCCAGAAAATGGACTGGAGGACATAAGAAGTCAAGATGAAGCCTATCCTGAAGCTTTTCTGATCTAGAGAACCTATAGAAAAGCAAGCCTTCTTCAGGACACTTCAGTACCCTCAGGATAAATGAGGGCCTGGAGAGACCACCTAGAGTCTTGATGCCTTCAAAAAGAAATCTTTTTCCTGTCTGTTCCAGTTTGAGTTCATAACTTGAAAACTGGGCCAGACATTGACTAAATTATCAAACTGAAAGATAATGGAAAAATTCATTCTCCTAGTTTTTTTTTTTTTCCAAAGTCAGACTTTCTTAAATTTGATCCAACAGATAAATTCTTTTGCATGTGACTTTTAAGATGAATGGCCTGAAATAGTTAATTTATCAACAGAAAACGAGCTAGTTGTGTCTTACTCACCAGCTTTGTATGTCCTTTATAATGAAAATCAGGGTCTTGGAAAGCAGGGGTAAATCTCTTTGAGAAACTGGCCCATAAACAAAGGCAAACTGCTACTGAACAAAATTCAGCACGCTATCAAACTAGTGCAAGCTTTCCAATGTCAATGTCACTTCTGTGTGTAAAGTTCCTTGTTCCTAAATTGCTACAGAGACAAGAAGTGGGGGGAGGGGACTCAACATGGACCTGTGTGGAATAAGAACATTTTGTTCCCACTGGACCTGGTTGTTTCTTTAATTTTCCAGAAATAAAGACCAAACAAATAATAGTGAATGTGTATTGCACACCCTTCTCTCTAAGAAAAAATATTTCTTTTGGACTCTGACTTATTTAGGATAATATTTTCATACAATAGCAAAAACAAATCTTCTCCATACTCAAATATGGGGAAGAGGTGGATGATAGGACCCCAGAGTAGACAGAACCTTAGTAGCTATTGCATATGTTGGAAGATTTTAACAATCTTTTCTGTTTATGCTACATTTTAGAGTTAGTCGATGAACTGAATAGACGTAGAAGTAAATGAGCAGAAAGGGGAAAGAATAATTTTAAACAAAAAAGAATTAATAATAGCAAATATCTTTACTATAATGATGATGATGATGTTGCCATGTATAACTATAGCTAGCATCTATTTTTAGAGTTTGCAAAGATATATATATTCATATACATATATAAAATATTAGTTATATTATATATACATATGCATATATATTTATTTATTTCATTTTTTCCTTACAGCCAAAGGAAATAGATGTTGTCATTATTCCCACTTGATAAATGAGAAAACTGAGGCAGATAGTGATTAAGTGACTCACCTAAGATCACAGAGCTAGTAAATGTGAGTCTGAATTTAATGGATTTAAACTTAGGTCTTCCTGACTACAGGTCCAGTGCTCTTACCCACTATATTAAATAATTTACTAGCGGCTTCTGTATATGATGCTTTCCTGTTTCTGTAGCAGTGTATAGAACATTGAACTTGGAAATCCAGACGTCAAAGAGCTCATTTACTCATGTGTATTCAATTGTCTACACTAATCTGCATAACTTCCTCAATTTCCATTTACTGTTTTTGTTTGGATACATATGTTTGTCCTCTATCAGAAGTTGTCTATTGTTTTACTAGTATTTGGTGGAAAGGAACTAAGCTTGCTGATGGTAATAAATTAACTATTGTCTTCCTCCTGGGAGTGACCACAGAAACTGGTTTCTATTCTGAAGAACATACTACACCTAGACTACCAATATTTGATGTGTAGTAAACAGATTTAATTTTAGTTTTGAAAATGAGTAATGGATAAAATTTTCAAGAGTAAAACCTGTCTTGCTTCCTAGAAAGGTGATAATCATCTCCTTTGGAGAGTTGGTGGGCCAGTCACCCTTTATTAAATTATATACATGTACATATATATATATATATATACACACACACATTTAGGTTTCAGTAACCTTGAACTAAAGTAAAAAAGGCTAATGACAAATGTAAAAATTATTACTTTCTCAGAGGAAATATGAGCTTATATTAGAAAATCCCAGATCTTCATTTACTTTCCTAAGTGGTATTACATAGTACTTTTCTCAATATAGGAAGTAGATGAGTAGATAAAAGAAATATTTCTATTTCATTACTTGTTTAATGGCTCTAATCAATACTAATCTACATTCTCCTTCTATACTTGTGTTCCACAATTTTAGGACATTCTTGATGACAATAAAGGTCAATCTAGCTCACAGAAAGATATTCAAGAAGAAATAAAATCAGATTCTAGAAGAGATTTAGAATTGTCTTTATATGTTGTTGTTCAGTTGTTCTAGTCATGTCCAACTCTTCATGACCTCATTTGGGGTTTCCTTTGCAAAGTTATTAAAGGACTTTGCCATTTCCTTCTCCAACTCATTTTACAGATAAGGAAATTGAGGCCAACAGGGTTAAATGACTTGCCCAGGGTCACATGGTTTATAATTTGTCTGAAGCAGATTTGAACCCAGAAAGAGGAGTCTTTCTGACTCCAGGCCCAGTATTCTATCCACTATGCCACCTAGGTATGCCTTTAAAAATCATCTTATCCAACTCATAAATGAAGCAAGAATTTTCCTTTATATATAACATGTTGACATGTGGTCATCCCACCTTCAGTTTGATGCCTCTAAAGATAGGAAATTCATTACTTTGCAAGTAATTTCCAAGGCAATCCATTACACTATGTAAATTATATTACAGAATTTTGTCTATAAAGACGTCCAATGGACGGTATTTATAAAAAAAAAAGAAAAGATATAATATTGCATATATTTCTTTAAAATCTTGTTTTGTGTGTGAAGCATTATTGCTTCTGCAATCCAACATTATACAAGTGTAACTCATAATTTTAAAAACCCAATAAAAGTCATAACTAAAAATAAATAAATAAAACTAACTAAAGAACAATTACTCGCATTAGAAAAAAATTGACCAAGATTACTGATTGTTATTACAGTTTTGCAAAATAATTAGATTATTAACTATAGTACTTTTGTAAGGGATGGGAATTCCAATCTCATCCCAATCAATATAATCACAGAAGACTCAAAATACTTGAATTAATTAGCTAATCATGGAATAAATTAGATGTGAAGATGTTTTCTTACCTCAATAAAATATATGAGTGAGACTTTAATCAATTTGAAAAAGGATTATGGTGCTTTGATCACTGGATAATAGCAGATGACTTCCCATAGGAAACATCCTGTGATTGGCTGAAAGAATTGGGCATATCTCTGGGTTTACATTTAAAAATAGCCGTCAGTTCAGTAGTAAGTTGGGTAATCACTGGATCTATCCAGACATGGAGAATTCCAAATTTGAGAGTTGAAGATTTCAATTTCTGTTGGAGACAACCCCTTGAGAAGGAACTGCTGTTAGATAGAAGAGAGTATAGGGCAGCTATGTTATGCAGTGGATAGAGTACCAGGTCTAGAGTCAGTAAAACCTGAGGTTCAAAGCAGGCCTCAGATGCGTACTAGCTGTGTGACCTTGGACGAGTCACTTAACCCTGTTTGCTGAAGTTCTTCAGCTGTAAAATAAGTTAGAGAAGGAAATGGCCAACCATTCCAGTATCTTTGCCAAGAAAACCCTAAATAGGGTCACAGAGAGGCAGACATGATTGAAAGCAATAACAGAAGAGTGTCTCATTTTCTCTCTCTCCTGTCCTACTCACCATGTTATGAAGAGATAGACCAGTAAGAGAACACATCCAGTGAGGGGTAGAGCTGACACACTAAGATCAAATTGCTTTGGAAATACAGTCACTAAAGGAAGGAAGCAGCTACAAAGAGCACGATACCATCAAATTGCTTTGGAAATACAGTCATTGAAGGAAGGAAGCAGCTACAAAGAACACGACCCCTTATATTTCAGAGAATAATTATGAATCTAAGAAAGGATTTCTAGGCCATAAAGTATCAGAAGTTGTGAGTTCCCATTTTTTGACACATATGCATATTCTACACTCATTCCTCATTATATTCCAAGTTTGATTCTATGAACCTGTATCTATTTTTTTATACATTTGTGGGAACGTATGGCCCAGCCTTTTAGAAGAATATTTTGTATCATCTTTGTAAATACTCTTACTAAAATCTAATTGAGCTCTTGACAGTGGGAAGCACACCAGTGGGGACTTAACAAGCAACAGCACTAGAAATGCAACCTCCTAAAACTTTTGAAAGAACTCTCATCAACTGATTTCCTGGAGTCCCATAGGGGTCTTATACTTGACAGAAGAAGGACTTAAGTCAAAGAACATTATAATGGCTGAGTGACAGGAGTTGATCAATCAATTGCCAAACATTTTTTATGTGCTTATTATGTGTCAGGAATTTTGCTAATATAAAGAAAAACAAAAAGTTCCTGCCCTCTAGGAACTCACAATTTAATGGAAGATATGATATTCAAACAACTATATACAAACAACATAAACAGGATAAACTGCATAAGTCACTGAAAGTAGGAATATATGATTTACTTGACTAATCAAAAAATTCAGAAACATATTACTGTGCAAAATGAGATATACCATTTTTCCCTCTTTGCCTAGACATTTTAGAAATATACTAATATGTTTCATATAATCTTCCCAAAAACACAGAGAGAAAAACTTGACTTTTTTTTCTTCTTACCACTTATATTCAGTTTCTATTCAAGACTGCTACCAATGCAGGCGATAAACTAAATCCATGATGTTTCTGTTAGAAAAGTGAAATTTTAATTCAGTTCTTCATCTGGGGTCTGAAAACTTAAAAAAAAAATTGATAACTGCATTTTAATATAATAGCTTTCCTTTGTAATCTAATGTCTTTTATTTTATTCATTTAAAAAACATTACTCTGAGAATGGGGCGATAGGCTTCACTAGACCACCAAAGAGATCATGGCTGAGATCTGACTTTGCTGGGTTTGCCACATTAAGTTAGATAGTGAGATGAGCAATGGATAAAGTACTCGACATGGACTCAGAAAGACCTCAATTCAAATCCTATCTGATATATATATCAGATATATCTCAGATATACCTCAGTTGTATGACCCTGACAAGTCACTTAACCTCTATTTCCCAGTTTATCTTAAAATGGGGATAAGATAATCTACATACAATTTTTCTTAAGGAATATCACCTAATAAAATTTCACAATTGTTCTAGAAGAAACCTAAAGAAGCAAACTGATGTAGGCTCCCTTTCTCCAGGCAGTAAAACCTAAAATGTCAAAGATAGGTAACTAACTATTAAAGATCAACAGAAATGAAGAATCTGATATGCTCTCTCTTAGTCTGCCCCAGTGTAATCACTATAAAACAAACAAATCAAATGAAAACCAAAACAAAAAAAACCCTCAAGAAGTTTGTCCTAAATTTTGAAAATTTCTCTCCTTTTCAATTTATACTTTGTGTTAATCTTATTTCACAATCTGTAGAGATTTGCAAACAACTGGATCATGTCTTCAATTTAATAAAACTTAATATCCTTAACATTAATAGTACTTAGAATTGGATAAAATCTTGTGTTTCAAGGACTGTCAAACAAGGATGAATAAGGCCTCAAGATCAGCTACTGCACTAATGCTAAATTCTCCAATTTGAAAAGGCTACAAGTCAAAACCAAAGTACAGGTGAGTGTTGGTGTATTTTTTTTGTTTGCAGATAATTGTTCACTCAACTCTGAAGCTAAGATGCAATAAACTGTGGATCTATTTTCTGCTGCTTGCGCTAATTTGGCCTAACAATTAACACCAAGAAAACACAGGTACTTCATCAGCTACCAGCACCACAACCTCCATTGGACACATTGCCAAAGCGAGCTCAGAGTTTGGGAGACTCCAAAGGAAAGTGTGGTAGAGAAGAAGAATTAGATTGACTACCAAAGGGAAAGTCTATAGAGTTGCTGTGCTGACTTTAATGCTGTATGCCTGTGAGATTGTCTTAAGAAGATTCTGGCAGGATAAGATCCTTTCTCAAACTAAACTGCCAAGCATTCAAACTCTATTGCACAGATTTCAATTCTGATAAGCTGGCCGTGGTGTTCAAATGCCAAACCTATGCTTGCCTAAAAAACAATTTTATGGAGAACTCACACAGAACAAGAGCTCACATGGTGATGAGAAAGAATGACACAATGACACTCTCAAGGTCTCTCTTAACTTTAGAATTTATTATATGATATGGGAGATGCTGGCTAAGAACTGCTCAGCATGGCCTGCTCTCATTAGAGAAGATCCTGGATTCTTTGGACAAAGCAGAATTGAAGTAACTCAGAAGAAATGTGAGATGCACCAGTTTAGAGAATTTACCCTAAATGTTCATATGGACTATTTATTTGTGCTTGACTTTTGGTAGAACATTCCAAGCTTGTATTGGTTGGTCTGATCAGCCACAGTCAGACATACTGTAACTTGATTCTTACATAGTTATGTCATTTTGGTCCTCTTTGGGAATGAAGGACAACTAATCACCAAACCACTCTGCCTTTCAAGTTAGCAAGTAACCCTTTACTCTGTCTACTTTTCTCCAGGATAAACAACTGCAACTTCAATAATCTTTTCATCTGGTATTTTTTTTCCTTTCCCTTAACTTATTTCAGTTATTCTCCACAATTCCTCTCATGTTTTTTAAAAAAATACAGATACTAAAATTATAAGATATTTATACAGACTATAATGCTGAATGTGACAGGATCATTTCTTCTTGGCTTTTATAACATCATATTTCTCTTAGTTACAACTAACATTTTATGAGGACTTTTATACTCTTTGCCCACCTATACAGTATTTGCTGATTCCAACTTATTTTATGATTAACAGTGACCTAAATCTTTTCTTGTCATTGTAGAATCTATTCATTTATATTTTGTTCTAGTTGTGCAGTGTCTCTGGCTAAATTTTGTTTTTTATTAAACACCTAATATGTATATTGCGCCTGTTAGGCAGCATTACTTGAGATGTGCTGTTAGAGGCAATAAGGGGAATTAGTGTTTATTTAGGACCTACTATGTGCCAGTCTCTGTGCTAAAAACAATTTATAAATATTATTTTAGTTATTATTCACAACAACACTGGGGAGGAAAATGTTATCATTATTCCCATCTTACTGGTAAGGAAATTGAGACAGTTAAGTTAATTGCCCAGGGTCACACAGGTAGTAAGTATCTGAGGTTAGATTTGAATTCATTCTTCCTCACTCTAGGCCCAGAGCTCTGTTTACTATGCCACTTAAGACAGGGATATTTAAATACAAATTTGTCATACACATGAGTTTTAGACTAACATAATAATATAAGAGATAAAGAAACTGAGAAGTAATGAAAATTCTTGAAGATCACACTACTTAATTGGAAGAATACAAGTCTCCTGATTTTCAGTCCAGTATATAATATCACAAAAGGAAAATTACCCCCAAACAGCCTAATTTTGCACTGATTTAGAGTCTTCATGCTCCTAGGCTAGTAAATGAGAATTTCATAGTACAACTGAAGAAGATATTAAATATTAAAATGTTCTAGATAGATATATTGAAAATGGATAATACAGCCAGATTTATAGTTTGAAATGCTGAATGACTGGGCCTAAAAGATTAATGAATATGAATTTGGAAAAAGCCCAAGGATCTCTTTCCTTTGGTACTAATCTGCTTTACATTTTTATCTATGACTAAGATAAAATAATAGCAACAACAACAATAACATTTATATAGCATTTTAAAATTAGCAAAGAAATAGTTTTAAAATAGATCATTTTATCCTTATGACAGCCCTGGGAAGTAGGAGTTATTAACCCCATTGTGTAGGTGAGGAAACTGAGGCAGAGGTTATATGTCTTGTCCAGGGTCATATAGCCAGCAAATAAATGATGCTGGAATTGAACACAATTCTTTCTGACTTCAGGTCAGAACATTCTATATACTTTACTACCTAACTGCCTCTATAGGTAAAAAAGTAGATTTCAGATGACATAAAAAACTAGGATAGTTATTTAAAATTATTTGATATATGTAGACTCCAGAAAGATAACAATGGGTTGCCACATGGGATGAAGCTTATTATATGAAATTTAACAGGGGTAAAATATAAAATCTTGCATAGTGTTTGAAAAAAATCATCTTCATAATTATATAACAGCAAGAACATGGCTAGAAATTAGTTCAATATGGGGCAATTAGGTGGCACAGTGAATAGAGCACCAGCCCTGAAGTCAGGAGGACCTGAGTTCAAATCTAGTCTCAGACACTTAACATTTCCCTAGCTGTGTGACCCTGGCCAAGTCACTTAACCTCAATTGCCTCCGGGGAAAAAAAAAAGAAATTAGTTCAATATGAAAATATAGCCAGGACTTCTAATGGATAGCAAGCCCAATATGAGTTAGTAGAAGATGTAATAGCCAAAACTACTAATGTAATCAGACTGTGTTGCAAGAATTCACAGCCCTTTGCTATTCATACCACATCTGGAATATTATATTAACTTTTTGCTGGCACATTGTATAAGGATCATTGTTCAAACTAGAATATGTCCATGACAGTGAGCATGTTAGAAAGTATGCTATCCAAAGGTTATTTGAAGAAAGTAGGGCTGTTTAGCCTAGGAAAAAAGAACACTTAGTAGTTGTAGGTAGTTAGAAGGGTTACCACAATAGCTAGCTTCAAGAATCTAAAGGGAATTTATTTTTATTTATTTATTTAATTTTTTTTTTGCTTTTTGCTGAGGCAATTGGGGTTAAGTGACTTACCCAGGGTCACACAGCTAGGAAGTGTCTGAGACCAGATTTGAACTCAGGTCCTCCTGACTTCAGGGCTGGTGCTCTATCCACTGCGCCACCTAGCTGCCCCAAAAGGGAATTTAGAAAGACTATTATATTTTTCTAACTAGAACTAAAGGGTAAAAATCCAAGGCAGACAGGTTTAGACCTAAAGGAAGGAAAAACTTTCTAATAACTAAAGTCAAACGAAAATGAAACAAGCTATCTCAGAGGACATGGAGTATAAACTATCCTAAGCAGTCATATCACATTTTGTGCATGTAATAGTGCACACGATTACTATAAGAGATGGGATGGAGAGATCTCTGAGATCCTTTCCAGTTCTATGATTCTATAATTCTGATTCTAGGGGAAGTATCAGATACTCAAGGAAAGCTCCACCAAGGAGATTGCTTGTGAACTAGACTTTGAAGGATGAATAGGATTTCAACTGTTAGAACAGAAGAATTTTCTAGAAATAAGGACAGACATTGGTAAAAACATATAGATGAAAGGCATGAGATTTATTTGAGGAATGACAAGAGTCAATGTGATGTAGTAGAGATCCTGATCCTGAATCATGAAGATCTGGGTCCATTCCTGACTTTGAGAGATTGGGGGGGGGTGACCCTTGCAAGTCTTTTCATACCTCATCACCTACAGGAAGACTACAAAGTTGCAAAGCAATTGCTAATCTGTATTAGTTGAGGGAATTTTCTCCCTAGAAGAGTTCTCTACATCAGTGAAATCATAGGTCTAAACTATTAAAAAACAAACAAAAAAAACCCAGCAGCAAAACAAGCAGTCTAGTCCATTTTAACTGGTACACAGATTAATTATATCAGGAGGAATAATTAGATAAAGCTGTATTGACTCATCTGATCATAAGACTTAAAGCCAGAAGCGATTTTAGAACTCTTCTGTTCCAACATTTTTCATTTTTTTCAGTAGAAGTGAGGAGTGGTTAAATCACTTATCCAAGGTCTTACAAGGAGTAAGTAACGGATCTAGGATTTAAAGTGAGGTCTTATCTATTCCAAATCTAATGTTCTTTGCATTTCCCTATTCCAAATTGGAAACAAATTGTGTAGGGTGATGAATACCAGGATAAATAGTTTGTATTTTAATTAGTGTAGTGGAACTATTAGAACAATGCAAGGGCATTTAATGTTTCAGTGCTATCCATTCCCCTCCACCTCCAGTGGAGGAGAAAAATGAAATTAGGGATATCAGGAAGCTATTGCAAAGACCAGATAATGAAAGATCAGTAATGAGGTAGTAGTGTTCAGTCATTTTAGTCATATCTGACTCTATGATCCCATTTGGAGTTTTTTGGGAAAAGATTCTGGAGTGGTTTTGCCATTTCCTTCTCTAGGCTCATTTTACAGAAGAGGAAATGGAGGCAAACAGGATCAAGTGACTTGCCTGGGGTCCCACAATTTGAAAGTGTCTGGGGCTGGATTTGAACTCAAAAAGATGAGTTTTTCTGACTCTAGATCCAGAGTTCTATTCATTGTGCCACCTAGTTGTCCCCCTGTAATGAGGTAATTACAGATTATGAGAGTCTTAAATTAGGTCCATGGTAGGAGAAAGATTAAGAGGGAAATGATGTAAGAGATGACACAAATACTATAGCTTTCCAAGTCTTCATGTGAGCAATTCCCTTGCCTAAATTGGGGACAATCAACAAATATGAAATTCTCATTTTTTATTAAAGCTTTTTATTTGCAAAACATATGCATGGGTAATTTTTCAACACTGACCCTTGCAAAGCTTTCTGTTACAAATTTTTCCCTCCTTCTCCCCACCCCTCTCCCCTAGATGGCAGGAAGTCTAATACATGTTAATTATGTTAAAATACTTGACAAATTGAATATGTGTATACATATTTATACAGTTATCTTGCTGTACAAGAAAAATCAGAACTACAAGAAAAAAAAACCTGAGAAGGAAAACAAAATGCAAGCAAACATCAATAGAGAGCATGAAAATGTTATGTTGTGGTCCACATTTCATATCCCTCTCTCTGGGTGTATATGGCTTTCTTCATCACTGAACAATTGGAACTGGTTTGAAACATCTCATTGTTGAAGAGAGCCATGTCCTTCAGTATTGATCATCATATAGTCTTGTTGCCGTGTATAATGATCTCCTGGTTCTGGTCATTTCACTCAACATCAGCTCATGCAAGTCTCTCCAGGCCTCTCTGAAATCACCCTGCTGGTCGTTTCTTACAGAACAATAATATTCCATAACATTGATATACCATAATTTATTCAGCCATTCTCCAATTGATGGGCATCCATTTAGTTTCCAGTTTCTAGCCACTAGGCATTAACTGCCACAAACATTCTTGCACGTGTGAGTCCCTTTCTTCCTTTAAGATCTTTTTGGGATATAGGCCCAGACTGCTAGGTCGAAATTTTCATTTTCTTATCTGTGCCATATACAAAGTTTTTTGATCATATGGGCTCCATGATCACGTCCATCCAGGGTAAATTAAGTTCAACTCCACATATCCTCTCACATGAATTCCTTACCATCTTGTCCTATCATCAGCCATGCCTTGTCAAACCCCAAGATTGAATTACTCCCACTATCTGCTTTCTTTGAAACAATTCATGTGCTTCTGAATGAAGCTAACAAAAGCACATAAACTGGGTCCACTACAGAATTATGTTTTAAACTCTAATTTCAACTAGATTCTCACTGCAGTAAGACAATTTTATATCTCATATCTCCCAACCTGATTTTCTATCTCTAGTCACTTTTTCATTCTACCTCAAGCCTTTCACATCAACTTCTCCATTCTCAGGTGAGGACCCTGATTCACACTTCGCCAAAATCATCTCAATAATGTTCCTGACACACAATTCTCAACTCATATTTTCTCATTGCCCCAAGCCTGAAATGCTCTCTCCTTCTCATCCCTATTTTCTATTGTATAGTGAGACAAAACATAACATTTAAATCTGGCAATCTGGAGGAAAAATATTTATAATATTATTGTTTAGCTTCTCTAGCTTCTTTACAAGAGTCATCTCAAATGCCATCTTGTGTTTCTCTCCATTCACCTCCACATAGAATATTATTTTCCCTCTAAGATTAGCTTTCATTTGCACTGTATGTATCTTATATTTACAACTATTTGCATGGCTTGTTTTAAGTTCCAACTAAAATCCCACCTTCTACAGGTAGTCTTCTCCAACTCCTCTTAATTCCAATACCTTTCCTCTAATACCTATATTCTGTTTATCCTGGATATGCTTTCTATATGTTTGCAATTGTTCTCCTATTAGAATGTGACTGGGGATCCCCCCAGTATATTGTGAGAGTAGGAGTTATCTTTTGCCTCTTTTTGTATCTCCTGTGCATAGCACATTGCTTGGAACATAGGAGGAGATTCTTAATAAATATTTTTGATTGATTGGTATTGATTGATTAATGTCATCTTCCCTATTAGAATGTCAACTCCTAGAAAGAAGGAATCACATTTTTGCCTTTCATTGAAACTCAGCACAATGCCTGGTATATAATCAAGCCAGTTGTAGTTACAAATGTTGATGGACTAATTTGAATTATGTCAAGTGGATATTTAGTATTTACAGAGCTAAATGATTATTTTCTTTAACCAAACAGGAAGTTCTTTACCAAATGGATCATCTTGGAGCACCTATTCCTTTCCACTTCATATCCTCATCCAAGTTTTTATCCTAGGATCTGTGATGACACAAATTGTGGATATAATTACCAAATAAAGTTACAAAATATGACACCAATAAGAAATAAAACATATTTATGATAAAATACTGAACAGGTTGATCAGCAGCAATGTGTAGTGAGGCAAAGTCCAATTTCCTATGCTAGCATTATGAAGGAAAAGATTTTGTAATATAGACTATTCAGCTAGAGTGAAATGATAAATAGTTGAGGAATGGAAAAAAAAAAGAAAAAAGAAAAAAAGAAAAAAAAAAACTTTTCCAAGTTTTTCTCATTCTACTCCACCCCAAAACAACTTTCTTACTCTTTAAAATATTTGATGAAAGTTTTAAAACTTCATCATAAGCTTCTTTATTTGGGAGAGGGGTAGGAGCATCATTTGTTGTTTTTCAAAATAAGATTCTTGCTATCCAAACAAATCAAAATAACCAAATGATTCACAATTTTTTAGAATTCATACAGGTATTTCTTGTTTACACAGAATAGGTAAATTTTTACTTTTTATGAATAATTGTTCTTTATTTTTGCAAATGCCATCCCAGAGCTAAAGAGGTTTCAGCAGCAACAGAGGTCATTGTAAACTCATTGTCTTGGAAATGAGGCTTGATAAAACAAAATGGGAACACAATTAGAATTAACACTGGAACATGTTTACTTCACTCACCAATTTCTATAGGGAAACAGCATTAGATAGAAAATAGGCCAGAAGGTGCAAAATGGTTTCAACAGTTAAGTGTCCAGGGAGATTTAGGAGTTGAAATGTTCAGTTTAGATTGCAAACTCCTTGAGGGTAGAGACTATTTTTGGATTCTTTTGGCATCCCCAGAGCACAGTGCCTCACACATAATAGGCATTTAATGTTTACTGAATTGAGTCAAATTAACCATCATAGAGAAGCCTGAAATGATTGCCAGTTCACAATGGAGGACAAAGAACAGCATTATGGGGTTTCATGCCTAATTTTTTATGGAAAACAGGAATACAAAATTCTTCTCTCAGTAACCCATCTTAGTATTGAATTAATTCCCATTGTCATTACAGCATTTTATTTTTAAAGTAAATTCTCCCTTCATCTGGAGACAGTATTGCACATTCAGGTAGTTGGGCTAACTGGTGAAAAAGTTCCATGATTTTTAAGGGTCACTCAATGCAAACAGATTGGAGAACTGGGTTTGTCATTTTTTTTTTTTTTTTAGTGTTGGTCCTAAAACACTGCCCGAAAACTAACTAGCTTTACAAAATTATAGCTTCTGAGAAAGAGGGTAGAGATGATTTCTGTGGAAATAAGTTGTCTGAGCTATTCTTTGCTATTTTAATTTTAAAGATGTGACATTAGGTAGGGCTGTAACAAACTTTTCTTTTGTTAAATGTTTCCCAAAAAGAGATGGAAACCAAAGCTAAAAATAACATTATGCCAGCTGTTAGTAATGTTCTTCAAAGGAAGCAAAATAACTATTTTGTATGCTATTACATGAAAGACCAAATTTAGGGTTAATGCAACAGAATTATTTAGTCATATGCATCTCCTGCTAGATATTTGGGATGGAAGAATTTTCCATGCCACAAAAAGTCTGTTGAGGAAAGAGAAAATAATTGTGCTTGAAATTTAGAAGGGATCCCCAATCCAATTCACTCTTAAAATGTCTAAAATTGCCAGGGAAGCCTGAGATACAGACTCACACACAACCTTTCTTTTTCTTTTTTTTTTTTTTTCTCCCTGTTCAATGCTTCTCTATAAGGGCCATTTCTTTCTCCCCTCCCTCCTTGAATAAGGGGACTATTGTAAGAGGAACAGCCTTCCTGAAATCAGTTTCTATCCAACAAATCTAATCAGTAGTGGTTTCCATCCTATTGACTAGAATGTGCCTAAGAAAGCTGTAATTTCACAAAGTATGAAGGATCAAGGAAAAAGGAAGCATCATGTAAACAAAATTTTTATCTTGGAGGCCAAAGCTAGCTGTTATCATCACTATCACCACCACCACCACCCCATCATCATTATAATCTCATTCCTCTCTTTTTTGATGGGAGTTCATATAGAAATAGTCCTGGTACAAGTCATTAACTTATTATTCTTGTGTACTGAATGTTCTATGAATTATTCTCTCTCTCTCTCTCTCTCCCCCTTCCCATATAGTTGAATAAAAGCACTGGAATATAAATTCTTCTTGGCTTATTATCATTCCAAGAAGTTTATATATAATTCTAGTTCCAAGGTCACATTAATGTCATGTTAGATTTTTAGTAGGTGCCAAATGTTTATAGGCTTATAATTTGTTAGAAATAATTTGCTAGAAAAGATCTATCATTTCCTTGCATAAAATATAATGATCATTAAATCCAGACTCCCAACCAATAATATTTCTGAAATTTCTAGTGGCAAAGACAGTCATTAATTATTATAAAAACAAAAAACAACAACAACAAAAACTCCTCCATTTCCACAAACATATTTGTGTAACATCCCTTTATTCAATGTTTCTTTGTCAACATATTATTGGTTGAGTTTTTTGGGGACCCATGGATGTCCTTGTGATTCTGTTCTTTGATTTTTACTATGTTCATCCAATTCCAAAGGTATGTTTCCTCTTGAACTTAGTGACATGATGTCTGATTGCTCTAAAAATATTGTAGTAAGGAGATGGACCTCCTTAAGAATAATCAATTGATAACTTCTGGTAGTGAAGACAGGGTCACTAAATTACCATCATAATTCCCACTATTTCTATAAATTTTTTGTGACCCAGCTAAATAAATATGTGACCCAGCTATTTGAGGCTTCTTTTCTTCAACATTGTCAAATTTCTGTGGCTGTTTGGATTCCAAACATCTTAAATCTTGGCCATTTCATGAGGTAAACAATTTTTCAGTTACATTAAACAAATCCAATGACATATATTCAGTGTCATTCTTTATTAATAGTTCAGTGAAGTAGTAGCTAATTGTATTTCTGTATGTATAGGCACTCAGAGGATACCTATCAGTTTTATTCCTACTTTTTTGATGAGTAAGCTTCCATCTTTATATAACTGCCTTCTATGGCTCAGTTCTCTCTCTTACCCCATTCCAAATCCCCCCTTTTTTTCTTTCATGATCTAAGACAGGAGGAGGATCTCACTGTACAGTGGCTGAAGAAGCCATCCTAGCTAGGGAAAACCTGACATGGGCAACACAGATGGGGAGTAACTACTAGTGTCTGAAGAAAATCAAGTCAATACGCTAAGAGAGACTGCGGATCTGGCTGGGGTGGTGGAAGGGTGCAGAGGATGAAGAACTGGCAGGAAAATTCAATTCTCTAGACATGAACTAGGCCCTTCACTTAAGTTTAATTTAGCCCCCAGTTCCATATAAGAGAATATTTCAGATGCAATGAGGAAGAGAGTGCTCTTGTTTTCATTAACTTATAATCACAATACATCCTGGGTTCAAGTTCTAGCTCTGCTACTTAGTAGTTCTACGACATTAAGAAAATCATTTGGGGGTGCAGCCAAGTTGGCGGAGTGCAGACACAACTCTCTGTGAGCTCCTCTGATCATCCCTTAAACCAAGAACAGATTAAGCCTCTGAACTGGTTCTGGAGTGAGGGCTCCCTCAAACACTTGGAGTACAATCCTTTCCATCAAAAATTATCTTGGAAGAACTCCGGAGCTTGTCTGTTTCGGACGGGCAGGGGATTTGGCTGCTTGCCGCACTCAGATAGCAGCTTGCAGCCGAGGCGGGAGACCGGGGCTGGGACAGAGAATGATGGATTCTAGGCATCTAGAAAGTCCTTGGGAGACGCTTGGGCCACTTTGCTCTGCTTGTGGGCAGGTGCTTTGGCAGATCTGCTTTTGGTAAAAGGTAGATTAAGAGCAGCTGAGAGCATGGATCCAGGCTGACCAGCCCTGCACCAGAAGTCAACTACACAAACTGCCCCAAGGCAAATTGAAGCAGCTGCAGGTACCCTGCTTTAATCAGACCTCAAGCTCTAAAAAATGAGTAAGAAACAGAAAAGAGCTCTCACCATAGATAGCTTTTATGGAGAGAAAGAAGGACAGACCTCAGATCCTGAGGTTCCTATAGGGAAAGCAACGCCAGAGGAAGCCACAAAGGCAGACATGAGCTGGTCCCCATTTCACAAGGCTTTCCTGGAAGATTGCATAAAGAATCTCAAAAGAGAGGTAGAAGAAAAATGGGGAAATGAATTGAGGTCAGTGCAAAAAGGATATAATGCCCTGCAAAAAAGATATGAAAAAGACACCAATTCACTGAAAAACAAAATTGGTGAAATGGAAAAAAAATGCAATGAACAAAAAAATTCAATTGGCCAGTTACAAAAGGAGCTAAAAAAGGTAACTGAAGAAAATAATACTTTAAAAATAAAAAACTGAACAAATAGAAGTGAGTGACTCAATAAGACTTCAAGAATTAGTCAAACAAAAAAAATTTAAAAATAGAAAAAATATGAAATATCACCTAGGAAAAAACAACTGACTTGGAAAACAGATCCAGGAGAAACAATCTAAGGATTATTGGACTCCCTGAAAGCCATGATGAAAAAAAGAACCTAGATGCTATCTTCCAGGAAATCATGAAAGAAAATTGCCCTGATGTTTTAGAATCAGAAGGCAAAATCGCCATCGAAATAATTCACCGATCACCTCCTGAAAGAGACCCCAAAATTAAAACCTCAAGGAATATTGTGGCCAAATTTCAGGACTATCACACCAAGGAAAAGATATTGCAAGCAGCTAGAAAGAAACAATTCAAATACCGAGGAATTGTAATTAGAATCACACAAGACCTGCCAGCTTCCACATTAAAGGATCAAAGGGCCTGAAATCAGATATTCTAAAAGGCAAAGGAATTTGTATTACAGACAAGAATAAGTTATCTGGCTAGAATGAGCATTATCTTCCAGGGAAGAAGATGGTCATTTAATGATACAGGAGAATTTCACCTATTTCTAATGAAAAGACCAGATCTGAGCAAAAAAGCTGACCTCCAAACACAGAACTCAAGAGAAGCATAAAAAGGTAAAAAAGGAAAGAACTTCTGAGAACTATATTTCTACTATGGGTATACTCAAAGAATGAGGGTATAATTTGATTTTATTCTGATAATAATGGAAAAGAAATTAATAGTGGAAGGGCTATCATACTGGAAAAAGATGAGAAAGGAGGTAAAATAAAGTTAAAAAAAAGGAGGTAAAAATAAGGTAAAATCTCATGAAGAGGCATAGAAAATCTAATATAATTGAGGGAAAGAAGGGAGAGCGATGAGCATTGTGTGACTCTTACTCTCATCAGATTGGGCTCTAAAAGAGTTTATCAGACACATTTGGTTTCACAGAAAAACTTATCCCTCCTTTTAGAGAAGTAGGAGGGAAAGGAGGAAAAGAAAGGGATAGATTAATAGAAGGGAAAACAGAAAAATTAGGGGAAAGATATAAAAAAGAGGGAAGGGGTCTAAAGGGGGGAGGACTGGTAGAGGGAGATGGTCATCAAAAACAAAATACTGGGAGGGGGAAGGGAGAAAGGGGAAAGGGAAGAGAAAAACATAACTTTGGGCAAATATGATGGCAGGAAATACAGATGTAGTTATTTTAACTGTGAATGTGAATGGGATGAACTGTGGAAGTGGATAGCACACTGGATTAAAAGACAAGAAACACATCTACAACAGATATATACAGAGTGAAGGTAAAGGGCTGGAGCAGAATCTTTTATGCTTCAAGTGAACAAAAAAAAAGCAGGGGTAGCAATCCTTATCTCAGATCAAGTAAAAGCAAAAATAGATCTAATTAAAAGAGATAAGGAAGGAAACTATATTTTACTAAAGGGTACCATAGATAATGAAGCAGTATCAATACTAAACACATACGCACCAAATGGTGTAGCATCCAAATTCCTAGAGGAGAAACTAACAGAGAAGCAAGGAGAAATAGACAACAAAACTATAGTAGTGGGGGATCTCAACCTTGCTCTCTCAGAATTAGATAAATCAAACCACAAAATAAATAAGAAAGAAGTTAGGGAGGTAAACAAAATGTTAGAAAAATTAGGTATGATAGCTCTTTGGAGGAAACTGAATGGTGATAGAAGGGAGTTTACTTTTTTCTCAGGGGTTCATGGAACTTATACAAAAATTGATCATGTGTTAGGGCATAAAAACCTCAAAATCAAATGCAGAAAAAGTAAATGCATCCTTCTCAGATCATGATGCAATAAAAATCAAACGTAATATAAGGCCAGGAGAAAATAGACCAAAAGTTAATTGAAATTAAATAAACTAATTTTAAAGAATGAATGGATGAAAGAGCAAATCATAGACACAACCAATAATTTCATCCAAGAGAATGACAATAAGGAGACAACATACCAAAATTTGTGGGATACAGCCAAAGTGGTTATAGGAAGTAATTTTATATATTTATATGCTTACTTGCATAAAATTGGGCTTACTATTAAAAAAAACTAGAAAAAGAGCAAATTAAAAACCCTCAATTAAATACCAAATTAGAAATTCTGAAAATAAAAGGGGAGATTAATAAAATTGAAAATAAGAAAACTATTGAATTAATAAATAAAACTAATAGTTGGTTTTATGAAAAAACCAACAAAATAGATAAGCCTTTAGTTAATTTGATTAGAAAAAGGAAAGAGGAAAATCAAATTGTTAGTCTCAAAAATGAAAAGGGAGTACTTTCCTCCAATGAAGAGGTAAATAAAGCAATAATTAGGAATTACTTTGCCCAACTTTATGCCAATAAATTTGATAACCTAAATGAAATGAAGGAATATCTACACAAATATAGATTGCCCAGGTTAACAGAAGAGGAAATAAATTATTTAAATAGTCCCATTTTAGAAAAAGAAATAGAACAAGTCATGAATCAGCTCCCTAAGAAAAAATCTCCAGGGCCAGATGGATTTACATGTGAATTCTACCAAACATTCAAAGAACAATTAATTCCAATACTATATAAACTATTTGAAAAAATAGGGAAAGAAGGTGTACTACCAAATTCCTTCTATGATACAGATATGGTGCTGATAAGCTAAACCATGTAAGGTGAAAACAGAGAAAGAAAACTGTAGACCAATTTCCCTAATGAATAATGATGCAAAAATTTTAAATAAGATATTAGCAATGAGATTAACAGAAAGTCATCCCCAGGATAATACACTATGACCAAGTAAGATTTATACCAGGAATGCAGGGCTGGTTCAATATTAGGAAAACTATCAGCATAATCAATTATATTAATAACCAAACTAACAAAAATCATATGATTATTATCTCAATAGATGCAGAAAAAGCATTTGATAAAATCCAACACCCATTCCTATTAAAAACATTAGAGAGTATAGGAATAAATGGGCTTTTCCTTAAATTGATTAGTAGCATCTACTTAAAACCATCAGCAAGCATCATATGTAATGGATACAAACTAGAACCATTTCCAATAAGATCAGGAGTGAAACAAGGCTGGCCACTGTCACCATTACTATTTAATATTGTATTAGAATTGCTAGCTTTGGCAATAAGAGAAGAAAAAGAGATAAAAGGAATTAGAGTAGGTAATGAAGAAACCAAATTATCACTCTTTGCAGATGACATGATGGTATACTTGGAGAACCCTAGAGACTCAACTAAAAAATACTACAAACAATTCACAACTTTAGTAAAGTTGCAGGATTCAAAATAAATCCACATAAATCATCAGCATTTTTATATATTACCAACAAAGTTCAGCAGCAAGAGATAGAAAAAGAAATTCCATTCAGAATAACGGATGATAGCATAAAATATTTGGGAATCTATCTGCCAAGAAAATGTCAGAAACTATACAAACTAAGCTACAAAACACTTTCCACACAAATAAAATCAGACCTAGTCAATTGGAAAAACATTAAGTGCTCATGGGTAGGCCCGAGCGAATATAATAAAAATGATAATACTACCCAAACTAATTTACTTATTTAGCACCATACCAATCAAACTCCCAAGAAATTATTTTAGAGATCTAGAAAAAATAGTAGCAAAGTTCATTTGGAAGAACAAAAGGTCAAGAATTTCAAGGGAACTAATGAAAAAAAAGACAGATGAAGGTGGCCTTGCTGTACCAGATCTAAAACTATATTATAAAGCAGCGGTCATCAAAACCATTTGGTACTGGCTAAGAAATAAAGCAGTCGATAAGTGGCATAGGATAGGATATCAGGACAAGCTAGGTAATAAAGTTAGCAATTTCGTGTTTGATAAACCCAAAGACCACAGGTTTTGGGATAAGTACTCACTATTCGGCAAAAACTGCTGGGAAAATTGGAAACTAGTGTGGAAGAAATTAGGGCTTGACTGACTCCTAACACCACACACCAAGATAAGATCTAAATGGGTTCATGATCTAGATATAAAGAGTGATATTATAGCCAAATTAGAGGAACATAGGATAGTTTACACCTCTCAGACCTGTGGAGATGGAATAAATTTATGTCCAAAGAAGATCTGGAACTCTTAATTGAATGCCAGATAGATAATTTTGATTATATTAAGTTAAAAAGTTTCTGTACAAACAAAACTAATGCAGACAAGATTAGGAGGGAAGCATCAAATTGGGAAATCATCTTTACATTTAAGGGTTCTGATAAAGGTCTCATCTCTAAGATATATAGAAGAATTGTCTCATATTTATAAGAATTTAAGCCATTCTCCAATTGATAAATGGACAAAGGATATGAACAGACAATTTTCAGATGATGAAATTAAAACTATTTATAATCATATGAAAAGGTGCTCCAAATCACTATTGATCAGAGAAATGCAAATTAAGACAACTCTGAGGTACCACTACACACCTGTCAGATTGGTTAAAATGACAGGAAAAGATAAAGATGAATGTTGGAGGGGATGTGGGAAGACTGGGACACTGATGCATTGTTGGTGGAGCTATGAACGGATCCAACTATTCTGGAGAGCAATTTGGAGCTATACTCAAAAAGTTATCAAACTATGCATACCCTTTGACCCAACAATGTTTCTATTGGGCTTATATATATCCCAAAGAAATCATAAAAGAAGGAAAGGGCCCCACATGTGCAAGAATGTTTGTGGCAGCTCTTTTTGTAGTGGCTAGAAACTGGAAACTGAATGGATGACCATTAATTGGAGAGTGGCTGAATAAATTATGGTATATGAATATTATGGAATATTATTTTTCTGTAAGAAAGGACCAGCAGGACAATTTCAGAGAGGCCTGGAGAGACTTGCATGAACTGATGCTCAGTGAAGTGAGCAGAACCAGGAGATCATTATTCACGGCAACAACAATACTATATGAGGATCAGTTCTAATGGACATGATTCTCTTCAACAATGAAATGCTTCAAACCAGTTCCAATTGTTCAGTGAAGAGAGCCATATACACCCAGAGAGAGGGATGTGAAATGTGGACCACAACATAACATTTTCATGTTCTCTATTGAGGTTTGCTTGCATTGTATTTCCTTTATCGGATTATTCTTTCTTGTAGATATGATTTCTCCTGCACAAAAAATGATGCAATAACTATACATATATTTGATCGCTTAAGTATTCTAACATAATTAACATGTAGTGGATATCCTGCCATCTAGGGGAGGGGTGGGGAGTAGGGGGGAAAAATTTGTAACAGAAAGCTTTGTAAGGGTTAATGTTGAGGAATTACCCATACATATGTTTTGCAAATAAAAAGTATTAATAAATAATAATTTAAAAAAATAAAATTAAAAATTAAAAAAAATATTTTCAAGGGAATTAATGAAAAAAAAAAAAGGCTGATGAAGATGGCCTTGCTGTACCAGATCTAAAACTATATTATAAAGCAGCAGTCATCAAAATCATTTGGTACTAAGAAATAGTCAATCAGTGGCATAGGGTAGGGTCACAGGACAAACTAGGCAATAACTATAGCAATTTAGTGTTTGATAAACCCAAAGACCCCAGCTTTTGGGATAAGTACTCACTATTTGACAAAAACTGCCAGGAAAATTGGAAACTAGTGTGGAAGAAATTAGGGCCTGATTCACATCTAACACCACATACCAAGATAAGATCTAAATGGGTTTATGATTTAGATATAGAGTGATATTATAAGCAAATTAGAGGAACATAGGATAATTTATCTCTCAGACCTGTGGAGATGGAATAAATTTATGTCCAAAGAAGATCTGGAACTTTTAACTGAACACCAGATAGATAATTTTTACTATATTAAGTTAAAAAGTTTTTGTATGAACAAAACTGATGCAGACAAGATTAGGAGGGAAGCAATAAATTGGGAAATCATCTTTACATTTAAGGGCCTCATTTCTAAAATATATAGAGAAGAATTTAAGCCATTCTCCAATCGATAAATGGTCAAAAGATATGAACAGACAATTTTCAGATGATGAAATTAAAACTATTTCTAGTCATATGAAAAAGTGCTCCAAATCAATATTGATCAGAGAAATGCAAATTAAGACAACTCTGAGGTACCACTACACACCTGTCAGATTGGCTAAGATGACAGGAAAAAATAATGATGAATGTTGGAGGGGATGTGGGAAAACTGGAACACTGATGCATTGTTGGTGGAACTGTGAACGGATCTAACCATTCTGGAGAGCAATCTGGAACTATGCTCAAAAAGTTATCAAACTGTGCATACCCTTTGACCCAGCAGTGTTTCTACTGGGCTTATATCCCAAAGAAATCTTAAAGGAGGGAAAGGGACCAACATGAGCAAGAATGTTTGTAGCAGCCCTTTTTGTAGTGGCTAGAAACTGGAAACTGAGTGGTTATCCATCAATTGGAAAATGGCTGAATAAATTATGGTATATGAATGTCATGGAATATTATTGTTCTGTAAGAAATGACCAACAGGATGATTTCAGAGAGGCCTGGAGAGACTTGCATGAACTGATGCTGAGCAAAGTGAGCAGAACCAGGAGATCATTATACACGGCAACAATGATACTATATAATAACCAGTTCTGATGGACATGGCTCTCTTCAAAAATGAAATGTTTGAAACCAGTTCCAATTGTTCAGTGAAGAAAGCCATATACACCCAGAGACAGGGATGTGAAATGTGGACCACAAGATAACATTTTCATGCTCTCTATTGATGTTTGCTTGTATTGTGTTTCCTTTATCTGATTTTTCTTTCTTGTAGATATGATTTTTCTTGCACAACAATAAGTGCTGAAATATGTATACACATATTCAATTTGTCAAGTATTTTAACATAATAAACATGTAGTGGATTTCGTGCCATCTAGGGGAGGGGTGGGGACTAGGGTGGAAAAATTTGTAACAGAAAGCTTTGTAAGGGTCAATGTTGAAGATATTACCCGTACATATATTTTGCAAATAAAAAGCTTTAATAAAGAAAAAAAAAAGAAAAGCTTTAATGAAAAAATAAATAAAAAATGAAAATGAAAAAAAAAAGAAAATCATTTGACCTATCTGAGCTTCATTTCTCATTGGTAAAATGGAAATCTACAACGTTTTTTATGTCCTTGACATTCTTTAAGTATTGGACCAAATGCAATGGATGATACAGATCAAGAATTCTTAAACTTTTTGTGTGTCATGGACTCCCCTCCATTAAGTGGTCTGATGAATCTGAATTTGATGTTTTCAGTTGTGCCTGCGTCTTCATGACCCCATTTCTTTCTCTCTCTCTTTTTTTTTTTATTGCTATTTCCTTTCTAACTCATTTTATAGATGAATTGAGATAAACATGGTTAAGTGACTTACCCACAAGGTTAAGTACATAGCTAGTACATATATCTGAGGCTGGATTTGAACTTGGGTCCTCCTATCTCTAAGGCCACTGTGTTGTCCTCCAGTTGCCCTTCTCCTTAGAATTATTTTTTAATTCCTAATTGAAAGAAATCTTAAATTTTAGTTAGAGGTTATTAGAGGAAATAAAAATATACTTTTTTTTTCCTACCCAATTTCATGGAGCATCTGAAATCTATTTCTAACATCTAGATTAAGAGCCCTATCAAGTAGAGAATTTTAATGGAGCTTTTACTACAGGGGTATTTTGAGGGGAATAGATTTGGCTGACACTACTAGTAGTAGATAAATATATACTTTTGTCTTGTCAACAAAACAAAACTACAATTGAAAAATTACAACTATGTAATAAAATGCAGTCTTGCATGCATTCATTCACCTATGAGCCTCTTAAAACCTAGTTCTCAAATAACAGATATTGGAAGCCTTTTCCATTTGAAGCAGTCAATATATATCGCTGGGATAGCATCGTTCTTCAGAGGAGAAGCAGCAACAGTGTCAACTTGTGAAGATCAAATATATCAAAGATATAAAAAATATAAGATCAATGGACAGGAAAACAACTTGGAAATTCAAATAACCTGTAGACTTTAAGTTTTCAGATTTTCAGTGAAATCAGCCACATTTGGTAGATTCTAAGCTTCTGTTTGTTGCTAATGATGAGTTTTGTTAAATGATCCCAATATAATATCAATTCCCAAACATCAATCAAAGAGGAAGGAAAGAGGGAAGGAAAAAAGGAGGAAAAAGAGGGAGGAAAAGGAGAAAAAAGAGGGAGGAAAAGAGAGAGGGCAAAAGAGAGGGAGGAAGGAAGGAAGGAAAGAAAGAAAAGACAAAAGAAAAAGTAACCTTTCTAGAGTCTCCTCCAGCCCTCAAAATGAATGGGTGTTGTGTTTCTCCAGATTGCCTTATATATTTTGTTACACACTTCAAGAGAGAAAACAAAACAACCCCCCCCCAAAACAACAACAATAAAACAACAACAACAAAGTAAAACAACCAACCAATCAAACAAATAAACAAACAAAAACAGTTGGGGATGGTTTGTGGATAGATAACCATCAATGTGGCAGCATAAGGTCTGGGATTCCACTTTTCCTGTGCTCATGTGCTCATATTAAGATGCATTTCTTTCAGAGAAGAAGAAGAAGTAGTATGAAAATGAGGAAGAAGAGGAGGAGGAGGAAAAGGAAGAGAAAGAAGAAAAAGGGAGGAAGGGGAGGAGAAGAATAAGAAGAGGAAAAGGAAGAAGAAAAAGATTATATTCACTGAGAAATAAAAATTCTCAATTCAGAAAAAAAAAACAAAATTTAGCTGTCAAAAACAAACAAGAAGCTTCAATTCTATTTTTGACCACTGTAGCTTAGAATTCAAGTCTCAACTTGTTCTTTTCTTGTTCAAAAGAAAAAGGAATTTTCTAGATCCTCAAATTTCACATAATTCAAACAAACACTTCTTCATACCTCCAAATAGTTATAAATGACCAGAAAAGGGTCTGAGTCTTAGATAAGGGTTCAATCCATGGCAACAATCTGCTTTTTTCCCTTTCAGAAAAGTCATCTATTCAAATTTCACCTCCTTTCAGGTGGTTGTTCTGATTCTTATCCATGGCTTCTTTTCTGATCAGTTATAGTTGCCTATTTTTAACCATTTAACTTAGTTTACTTCTATTTCCCTACAATTTTAGTCACCTCAAAACTTCAAATTAACAAAACAAAATTCATCATTTCTTTCCCCTGCAGCCAGCTTTCTCCCTCAATATTTTTCTTCTCTGTCAATGACATCCTTATCACCCAGATTTGAAATGATCATTCATGATCTCTTGATGGAGGAAATATTTTTGACTCAGCCCCTCTCTCTACTTCATTCCCTACACTTAATTATTAATTTACACAAACCTTCATTTGAATCTCTTATGTACTTATCATACATAATTTTGTAATCCAGACATTTCAATATATGTTACATTTCCCCACTACTAGATGAAAACAAACCCCCCCAAATAAAAAAAAAATAGGGCAGCTAGGTGATGCAGTGAATAGAGTGCTGCATCTGGAGTAGAAGACTCATCTGCCTGAGTTCACATCTGGCCTCTGACACTTCCTAGCTGTTGCCTCAGTTTTTTCATCTATAAATGAGATGAACTGGAGATGGAAATAACAAGACACACTACTATCTTTGCTGAGAAAACTCCAAATAAGGTCACAAGGATTCTGACATGATTGGAAAAAAAAAAAAAGACTGAACAAGACCAAAAACTTTCAGCTTCATCTGTGTGATGAAGTGATTAGTACAGTGTAGAGGCACACACAGTAGGCACTTGAATAAAAGTTTGCTAAATTGAGCTGACTTGTGGAGTTTATCCATTCTTAAGAGTTTCTTCTTGAATCCTATTTCTCTTGGAGCTATAAGAGCTGTGAATACAGTGCCAGACAAAGACTCTGAAATCTAGTTTCTAAACCTGGTTTTTCTGACTGTCTGACCTTAGGCAAGACACTTGACTTTGATGATTCCCAGGCTTCTCATCTGTACCAGGAAGTGGTTGGATTAAGGCCCTTTTCATGTCTCACACTCTTAAGAGTCCATTTGCCATTCTGGAATTTTACCTCTTGCCTGGATTATGCACAGTTTCCTAGCTGGCTTCCCTGTCTATTCTCTCTTTGCTGCAGTTCATATTGCTAATATCCCTTAGAAATAGCTTTTATCATGTCAGCTCTCAATTAAAAAAAAAAAGTTAAATGTTTTATTATTACTCACAATAGGATAATACCAAGCTTGATATTCAAAGCCTTTTTGAATCAGGTTTTAATCTATTTCCCATCCTTATTGCCTCTATTGTTCCATTATGCTTCATCTTACATTTTGACCTTGTATGCCTTTCTCCAGAGGAAACACCCATGGGTGTTACTTTAAAATTTTTTAAAAGAGCCCGAAACCTTGAAAGGCTTACAATCCACAATTTATTTTGGGAAGGGGGAATGTGCCGAAGATAATTTCCTTATTTAGAAGATCAAATGAGATAATATTTGTAAAGCTCTTTTGCAAAACTTAAAGCTCTATATAAGTGCAAATTATTTAATGTTAACTAGCTATTATAATACATTTGCATCTTCATATGTGCTTTAGGAAGTTTGTCAAGTAACTTTCAAGCAAGAGTTTAGTAGTCTTAGAATAAAATAACTGACATGTGAAGTTTATAAAGTGCTAGACATGCATTATCTCATTTAAACCTCACAACAACTGTTTAATTCAGAGTGTGTAGGTATTATTCCCATCTATATGTAATCTGTGCTTTGTTCAGCCTGTTATACACATTCAGCCCCAATACATCATATATGCTTCTAATGGCGCTCCTATACACTCTGCCAAGGTGAATCTTAAATATCAGCTCTGCCGAAATCCAGCTTTCACTAGTCTTCAATAAATCACTTAAGCCCACAGGTCTCTCTCTTGCCTCTGATCTCACAGCATTTACTCCCTATTATTGATTTGGCACTTAATCATTACAGTGTCTTTTGGCATCTTGTAGTATTGTTGTCTTATATTATATAATTCATTTCTTTATTTGTGTACTTTTTTATGTACATAGCTTATCTCTGAACTATATTTAAATTCCCAGAGGGCAGGCAAACCACGTGTTTTACCACTTCTTTGTATCCCCACATATTATAGGGGGATTCATTCAACTAATGAATGAATGGAGAGCTAAAACAGGGTTAAAAGGAAATATGGCAGAGTCCCAATGTCAGAGCATAACAACTAGAAAAATAAACTACTTGTAGAAAGAACTAATATAGAAAAAGGAAAATATTCTCAACTCAGTGTCACTTAGTGCATCTAACATTGAAAAAAATGGGACAAGCATTTGGCCCTAAGCTTTTTACTGTTAGTCATTTTGCTTTTTGTACTGACAATATACTTTTACATTTGGAAAAAGATGAGGGCCAAAATGTAAATTTTCAATATCACACGAAAGGCATTAGGGACATTAATACACTGTTTGATGAATATCAACTAAATTATTACATTACTATAATATCCCTGGGGAAGGTAATTTTATAAACAGTACCTTGTAATCAATTTTGACCATCAGAAGAATGTATTCAGAGAATTTACACACACACACACAGGCATTTTCTGTGTCACACTGTCCTGAAAGTACTTGCACTTGACATACACAATAAATAAGATAACTAAAGAATAATTTTCTAACCTATCAATGTCACAATGATTTAAATTTTTAACTATCATTCATGCATCTTTTCTTGTTTTCTTCAGCCAAGTCTGCATGTTTGGATTATATACATTTGTGCAATGTTTATAGTTATCATAACATAGATAGCTACCATAAATAAACCCTTTAGTAGATAAAAGCAATATTATTTGCCCAAATCTAAATTCAGTTGTTACCCCTTTATATGGAGGTGATTCTCTGGGTTGAAAATTCTTTCACCTGTGGCAAAAACAGTTTAGGAGAGCCACAGTGATGGATAAGTGGCAGTCTTTCCAGTAAAAGTGCCAGTCTATCAATCTCTGGAGAATCTAACCCTTGGTTCTGTTGGATTGGAAAGAGGGACACCATAGCAACAGAACTTTAGGAATGACTGTATGGGTATAATTGTAAAGCATATTTTCAGAGGGCTGGGTGGCCCAGGAATTAGAAGAGAGCTTGTTGTTAGAAGGAAGTTTGTCTTTCAGAAGAGGAAGTCTTCTCCTTCAGGGAGGAAACATGCCTCACCCATCTAAGATTACAAGTTCTACTGCTAGTCTATCTTTTGAAAAGGTATAATCCTATTCTCTATTAAGGCTTCTGAATACATATTAGCCCAATAACATACAAGGCCTCAAAAACAGCTGGTGAATAATGTGAATCATCCCTTCATTTCATTCCCTCAATATGGTTGGGTGGCCATGGCAAAACATCAATCTACTAAAATCTGATAACCCTAACTAAATTGTAACATCCCTATTCATCAAGATTAAATTTTTCCTGTCAAATCATTCCCAGATGTTTTATTAATTGGAGACAGATATGTGATGGTGGTTGGTCATATTTTGTTTTCCTGAGGACTAGAGATGTAGTGACACAAGAAAACTTTTGCTATGCTACAATATAATCTGTCAAGAGAGGAGAGTAGTAATGTAACCCTAAATCTTTCATAGCTCTTGGTAAGTTCTATAGGAATCACAAAATCCCATGGTTTAACAAAGGAAGCTCTAATGAGGTGGACTCTGTTTTCCACTTTGGATGTACCCTATCACATCATGTTATGCCAGGGCCTCATGAAACAATGTACAGCTAGATTATTATTGAGTTTGTGAAGGAAAAAGAATTCAATAAAAACCTCTCTGGTAAAAGGCATTATAATAATAACCTAATTTTGACACTATACAATTTAAAAAATTAAAAGAACCTACAAGAGCTCCCAGATTGTAGTTATATTGATATAGGACCTGAAAGGCAACCTTGATTATTCTGCTAAATAGCTATATCAATTTATATAGTAAAGTTACCATTCTCTTGAATGCCAGAGGATTTTTAAAAGGTATTTTTAGAAGACACATTAGTTCAAGCAAACCTTTCAGAAGCCAAGAAACATTCAATAACAATTTTAAAGCTTTCCTATCTTTTAACTGCAGATTCTTGCATGATCAACAGGCACATATCATCTTGCCACAAAAAGCTTTCCTCTTTAAAAAGTTCTTTCTACACATTCAGTGCTATATATTCACAGATATTTGGCAACATAGACTGCATAAGGAAGGATAGGAGTAGTTATGGTTGTACATTTGAACTCCATTGAAATGAATATCACTTCATCACTTTGGTCACCTCCCCTAAATAAGGAATATCAGTGGTAGGCATTTACTGCCTAAGGATAGTGTCAATGTCCTATACTCAGTATGGTTCGTGGAGTGGAAGATTATTTATTGTCTTCCTCTCACCTTACCCTTCCTTCTCCTCCCATCAAGTGAAATATACCTTCTCTTTTGTAATTCCCAACTCCCACTACTCATAAAATAGGTTAAGAACAAGAAGGGTTTCCGCAGCATTCACATCAAGCCACAACAAAGAAAAGCATTTTGAGTTAACAAACCTGTCCCTCCTCTCCAGCCAGGAGGGAAACTGCCTCAGTAACTGGAAATTAATGACAGGAAATTCAGAAAACGACTCAATCCAGGTGTGAAATAAAACAAGAAATGTACAAAGTCTCTGTAAGTCTGGCTGTGTTAGAAGTTAGGTTGAGATAATAACATGAAAACTCAGTGTTAAAGAACAGTTCAAAATCATCAGGGTGAAAGGTACTCCTGTCTTTGAAACAGTTACTTGGTTTTTTTTTCCTTCTTTTTTCATTTTAAAGATAACTCTCATCCATTAATCATTGCTAGCAACCTGGTGTCTTCATAGGAGAGTTAAAATAAGCAAGAGTTATTCAGATCCCCAGGGCCATTTTCTACAACCAACTGAAAACCATCAGTCCTCCTCTTCCTAAGGTTACAGAATACAGCTAGTAGATATTTTCAAAGGGAACATGCCACAGCAAACTGCTCAGACCAGACCATGAGAACCATGATAACAGAATTAAGGGCATTACTCACTTGTGCTGCTGCTGCTAGTCCCAATAGTATTGATTGTGGTGGGGACTGAAGATGAAGAATAGAGGGGCAGGTGGCCATTCTCACAGCCCAGGTTTTTGTCCTGCCAGTTGGAGGCACTGATGCATATCCCAGAATCCCGAGAGTTCTGCCATCCATTGAGCTTGTCATCAGAGTTTTGTCTTTGGTGATAGTAGTGTGTCTGCCCATAATCCACAGAATCAGACCGACCTCTGTTCTGACTGTTGAAGCTCCCTGATGTACGGTCCTCTAAGTGATTCAACCACATGGCTAAAGCACTCCGGTCTTCTAGTGAAGTGGCCGGGTGGATCAAAGCATAAGACAGGAGTTGCCTGCTTTCTTCTATATGCTGGTTGTGTTCGATGGAGTGAGCCAGGATTTTAGGCAACAGTTTCATGTACTCCACTTTTGCTTCAATGTTTCCTGGCTTCAGCAAAGGCAGGTGAGTTAATAAAAGGGAAATCACTTTATCCTTGGATTCCTGCTGCCATTGGTTAATGATTCCTGGAACAGAAAACAGGCTTCATGAGCAAATATGTCTCTCCTGAAGTATATTAATACTGTCAACACAAAGTTGAAGAGATAATTCTTTTGATTTAGATTCTTAGTCTATAGAACTCACCTATTTTCCCCAAATGAATACACTACATTGGACTCCCAATCATGGACTATCAGTTTGACTCTATAGTGACTAATAGCAAAAATCAAAACACTTGAGAAAACACCCTCCCTATCCATGGAGCTATGTGATCCCAATGCCCCACTCCCATCATCTACAACTTTCCAAAAAGAATAGAGAGAGTACTTTAGGACAATCTAGAAAAAATTTCTGGCCTTATTTTCTAGGAAGGAAGACTAGATGTTCATAAAAGTAGGAAGATTTGTGAATGACAGAAAATACTAGGAGACCCAGGTAGTGCACACAACAGAATTACTGTATAATCAAGTGCTTGCATACAAGAATTCTAGAGCCCAGATGATAAGATTACTGTCCCCCACAACTCCCATTGCTACCTTCAATTTTTGCCCATGAAACAAAGGAGAAATATGGTTTAAACCATGACAAAGAAAGATTGAATTGTAAAAGCTTATGGGACATTCATATATGGAGATGTCATGGGGGAAGGTGAGTGTTTAAATGTTGTTTTATTTAGCTGAGTTGTATTTTCTCTTTTAAAAACATTCTTTGTTATAAAAGATAGTTTCACAGGATAAAACAAGGGATCATTCAGAAATGAAGATGATGTAAAACCTATTTATATACATATATAAATATTAAAAATTAATATTAGCAAAAGAGCTTGGCTTTTGCCTGAAATTTGTGTTTCACAGATGCCTGTCAGAAAAAAAATTGTCCTCTCATATCATTATAATCTCTGCATATAATTAAATCAAAGAAGGAACCTTAAGCCACTAACTCAAGATCAGATGATTGATGGTGCATTTGTTCCAAAGCTGTGATTACAAAAACACTTTTGACCACAGATTCTAAGTAAGCTATTGTCTTCTACCCTAAATTATAATTTTTCTTTTAAGAGATACTTTTTAGCAGAGGGATAGAACCTAACAGGAAGACTCTTACTCAGGCTGTCAGCCCAATAATTTTTTTTATTAAAGCTTTTTATTTGCAAAACATATGCATAGGTAATTTTTCAACATTGACCCTTGCAAAACTTTCTGCTACAAATTTTTCCTTTCTATCCCCCACCCACTCCCCTAGATCAGCCCAGTAAATTTTAACAATCTTTCTTGTTACTTGATCTTAGTGCCTTGCCTCCACTTCTATCCCATATACACACATATATTGTTGTATGTTATTTCCCCCATTAGTAGGCTCTTTGCAAGGACTATTTCCTTTGCCTTTCTTTGTATCCTTGGCATTTAGCATAATGCCTAGTATATACTAGGTGTTTGATAACTATTTATTGACTATCAAGGCAGGATCCAATGTGAAAGAAGATAAAAAAAAATCTGACATAAAAAGCAAAAGACAACTCTAAACAATAAATATTAAAAACCATTTAAAAGTAGGTGGCTGGCTATCCACAGAAATAGTGGGTAAAACTTGCCTTCCAAAAGCACGCAATGACTTTTGGCAAAGTGGCACTACATCAGTCCCACATTTCAGGAAACTAATTCACAAGACAAGGAGGGTAATTCAGAAAGATGAAAGAAGCCCATTTTAAGAAGATAATTATTTACTTTAAAAGGGGCCTAAAGGTCATAATAGGTCATAGTTGATCACAAGCTTAATGAGTTAGCAATTGTAAAGAAAACCTACATTATAGGAAAAAGTAGGAACTTTAACAATAATGAAAAGCTAAAGGATAAATGTTTTTAAATTCAGGAAGAAGGTTGTTAAGCAGAATTATAAAGGATATTAAAGAGAGAAATGTTTGAAATGATGTATTTATATGGCACTTTACTTTTGCAAAGTAGTTGATAGAACTTTATATTGAATTTAGAAAAGATCCAGTCTCTCAGGATTATAAACCATTGGGTTGAGATTCCAAGGGAAATAACAGAACCTTCATCCCGTGTAGGTCTCCAAAAAGAAAGTCAATAGCTATTGTATCATGGCATCCTCTTTGGCAATATGGACTACTTTTTGAAATATAATGTCTTTAAATTTATAAAATACTAGGATTATAAAGGAAACCAATTACATTGAAGTGTATATATTCCTCGAGATAAAAAATTTCTGGTGTAAAATTTTATTTGTAGGAAAAAGACAAAGGAATGGGTTATCTTTGAGATGTCCAGGTCTCTTTTAACTCTGTGTTTCTAATTTTATCTAATTTTACTTTTCAGTTTCTTGACACAAAATTATCTGAAGTTAATTTCACTAGAGTATGAGTTTCTATTTGGTAGCAAAAAGCAGACTACTTTTAATATAAAAGTGGAAACATACTATCTTGTATAAATATCTGATTTCTAGAACATACAATTTTTACCATTTTAAATAATGAGTATGGTGTGCAATAATTTTTTTTATTTTTATATTTTACTATACCCTTGCTTTTCAATTAATAATATTTAACATAAAAAGTTTTTTTTTAATACATTTTTAAAAATTTCAACAACTTTTCTTCAGTAAATTCCATTAATAATCTGAAGAGGTATTAGGGAAAGAAACTAAGGAGAGAAAAAAGTCTGAATAAAAACCAACTTCCTACCAAGCTCAGTTTATCTCCTCTGCAAAATGTAAAATTAAAACTCTGAAAATTGTAGTTAATAAAATTCAAAAGAATGGTTTCTATGAATAATTTTACTTTCTATGTCATTTTTCCTGCAAAGTGATCATCCTGTGTGAGTTCAACATGACTTTTAAAGTCATCTATATCTCATCTACAACTTGCCTCTATTATGTTGTGCTTGTTTGTTTTTAATTATGAGCTAAAAATCAAACAACAACAACAGATGCTATATACTAAATACATGTAATCTCTACACAAATACTCTCCACACAGGAATGAAACTGAAAATCAGAAGAAGAATAAGTACAATGAAGATGACAGGAAAACATAAAGCTCCATGGCCTGGTCCCCCTGTTTCCACAACTGATAGATGGACTGCTCTTTGCATAAGAGAATTCCAGAATGTGGAAGGGGACATCTTTATTGGTACCCTCTTCTTAGATAGATGCAAACCTGTCAATAAACCTTTCCACTTTTTTCCCTCTCATCCCCTTCCTTCTCAAAATACATGTGATGTTAATTAAATCTATGATCCCATAACCTATTATTTTAAGATCCTGTGATCCCAAAATATGACAAGGAAACTTCACCCAGCCCTATTCCAAGTTTTTTTTTTCTCATTTTTTTCTATCTCAAACTCTGCCAAATGAGAGATAAGTAACTTAAATTATTTCTACCATTCATATTACTAAAATTATTTCTAAAACAAAAGAAAAACTTGAGAAAGCCACTGGTGCCCTGAGGATCTTAAATTGAGAAGTTCATGATAATTGAGCCTCTAGCATCAGGATAAATGATAATTTCACTATACTTACAAACCCTTTCATCATAATTAAGCACTGTGCACATAATTAAGCAATGTGCTGTGCCAAGTGTGACTAAGTATCAGAGAATTTTATATGTGAGCCTAGAAGTAATAAGAAGCTAATAAAATTTATTTAGTGAGTGGGAAGGGTGGAATGGTCATATCTGAACTGTAGAAAGATCATTTTGATAGGTGACAGGAGGACAGGTGGAATAAGAGAGGCTTGAAGTAGGGAAATCAATAAGCAGGTTATTGCATTAGCCCAGGAGTGAGGTAATTAGATTCTGTATCAGGGTTGCAATTGCATGAATGGAAAAAAAGGAGGCATACATGAGAGATGGCATAAAGGTAGAGAGGACTCAATAACAGATTGGATATGGGAGACAGTGGTGGCAAGTAACACAAGGTGTTAAGATGCCCAAAGTTATTAAGCCTGCATAATTACTTGGGAGAATGGTGGTGCCTTAATAATAGGGGAGGAATTGAAGAGAGAGATAATGAGTTCTCATTTTGGACATGTTGAGTTTGAGATGTCTGTGGGACATCTAGTTTGAGACTAAAGTCCAGAGTTAAGGAGAAAATTTAAGAGTTAGGGCTAGATAAACAGATGAGATCATTAACTGACCAAGGCTAGTGGGTGTGGCTTGGATAAAAAAATTCAGCAAAAGATATTGAGAACAAATAAGTAGGAAGAGAATCAGCAGAGAGAAATATCTGGAAAACCTACAAAAGAAAATATCTACAGGACGTATGTAGTGTTAATAGCATACCTGACACTGATACAATAGAGTAGGTGCTAAAATTCTGTACTAAATGGGAACCAGCACTAGATATGCTGTTCAATCATTCAATTGTGTCCAACACTTTGTGATCCCATGGATAAGAGCACACCAATTCTGTCCATGGAGGTTTTTTCACAAAGGCAGTGGAGTTGTTTGCTATTTCCTTTCAGGACTTGCTTAGGGTCACATAAGTACTAAGTATATATTTCTCTCTCTATATGTGTGTATATATTTATGTAGGTATCCATCCATCTCTCCATCTATCTATCTACTATGGGGTGAGAAAGATGGAGAGTATTATAGAGACACACAGAAAGAAAGAGACACACAGAAAGAGACTGTGTTGCTTGTGCCACTGGCCAGGTAGGGGAATGATTTGATTAAACAGAAGACCCTTCTAACAGGGAAGTAAGAGACTCTGGGCTATGTTCGTTGAATTTAGAAAGAACTTCAGATACCACATATATAGTCAGAGTATTTAATACTTCACAAGCCCAGACAGATAAAGTGAATTGCCACGTAAATTAGTAAGGAGTGGAACACCAGATTCTCTGACTTTAAAAGCTCAAATGTTGTTCCCACCCTCTCACATTCATGCCAAGATTCCACTCATGAAAAAAGACCTCACAGTCCTAATAATCCATTTCTGTGAAGCACTTTTTAACAGTATTCACCCAGGTCATGATTTTGGAAACAAAGTAAACCCCAGAATAGAAGAGCAGGTGACTGCTAACCCACCTCCGCAGCAGCACTAAAATTACACAACTCTTGGTCTCTCAATACTGTCAAATTCAGTGAGTAAAGAGCCCAGCTGTGTGCTGGGGGCTTTACCAAACTAAAAGCTAATGAACTGCAATGTATAAAACAGACAGCAACAAAGAAGCAGTAAAAAGAACTATAATTAAAGATTATGAGGGTTTAAAAAAAAAAACTGCCCCAAGGATTCTTGGAGTGACAAGAGAGTTTATTTAAAAACAAAGTCTAGCATTATTACAGCACAATGATAAGTGAGTGTTTAAGGGCTCCAGTTGTTAGTAAATTCACTTAAATTGCTATTTTATTATTCCCTTGCTTTTCAGTTTAATAATATTTACCATAGAAGGTTTATCACAAACTGCATTTAGACAATTTGTTCGTGCAAGAAGTGACTTAGAAATAAACGCACAAAGGCAAACGGTAACAACAAAGCAGCCACAAACACGCCAAAAAAAAAAAAAAAAAAAAGCCTCCTAATGGAAGCTGAGGCATTCTCAAATATTTTCAAGTTGGCAACTGGCTTTGGCTTCAGCAACCATGGTTTAGTGTCTGGATAACAAAGGAAAAATATCTAAGAGCAGTGTGGAGTCAAACTGAAGTAGAAGTTGGCCACTAAACCATTTATAACGATCCCTCTGGGCCGTGTATTAACTTAGTTTTAAAATGTATTATCTTTGTTTTAGTGAACTTTTTATCTTGTTAAATATTTCCCAATTAAATTTTTTTTTTTCTGATTCAGGCTATGTTCAGAAAGCTGCAAGCTGCATATTTGAGACCTCTGCTGTAGAGTACTCATGGATTGGATAAGCATTGGAAATATTCATTTGGGGACATAGGCATATAAAACTGGAAACAGTCAATAATAATAATGGCAATTATTATTATTATAACTATGCTATGTACAGTGCCCTCCTATATGGCAGGTACTATACTAAGTGCTTTACAAATATCTAATTTTTCTATTCACAATTCTGGAAATAGGTGCTATTATCCCCCACTTTATAGATGAGGAAGTGAGGCAAACAGCAGTTCAGTCACTTGTCCAAGATCACAAAGGACACAAATTTGTCCTTAGACACCTACCATGTTCCTCAATCCACTGGAGAAAGAAATGGCAAACCACTCTAGTTTCTTTGCCAAGAAAATTCCATAGGATGGCATTGGTGTGCTATGATTTTAGGGTCACAAAGAATCAGGCACAAATGAACAACAACAGATTTTTTTTAAGGCTCAGCATTGTATCCCACTTCATTGCCTAGATGCCCAGGTGGTACATTGGTACCTACTGATCATTTGCAGTATTGCACGTATATGAAGAATACTAAGAGTTTTAAGGAGATGACAGAAAATAGAAGCCCTGTTTTTTTTTTTTTTTTAATAGTCTCTATTTCTGCTGCCGTACCTACTGTCCTCAAAGTTCATTAAAAAGAGACAGAAATTAGTATTGTGGGAACCAGAGTAAGATACCATCTTATTCCATTGTTCTTTATTAACTTTTCATGGATGTTAACAGCTATCAATAGCTACTGTATTAAAATCCCCTGTGCACTTACAGACCAAATAGAAAAGATGCAGGCTACTCCTGATCTCAATGGGGCTCTCCATTCCTCTTGATTACCTCTTAGACCTCTGGGGATTTCGCTTTAATGACCATTGAAACAGAAGGGAATATGTTGACTCAGTTTTGTGTACCTTGCATTGTTGTTATTGGGCATCCTTAGAAGAGTCTTTCTCTCACCACCACGACTCATTATTGTTTCTAGAGAACTTCTGTGAAGTAATCTAAGAAGTTCACCTGTGAGCCTGTTTCCAGTAGGCAGCATAGAAAGGTCAGAGAACAGAATCCCCTTTCTTAGATCAGTGTTCACCACCCTTTATCAGTTCTGTTTAGCTAGGTGACTTTCAAACCTCCTGGAATTTTGGCTCTGCCTCATATGCCTAAAACACCTGCTTTTCATCATAGACAGCCTTTTTGATTCGATCCCTTATGATCACAGAACCTAAGTCTCTATAGTTACTTGCTTTAACTGGGAATCCATGCTGAATTTTTGAAGACATTAATGCAGAAGAGATTAAGTGTTTCAATTCACATTTCTCATGCATTTCCAGTTGAGTAGAGGCAGTAGGAGAGCATAGTGAATGTAGACCTATAAACCTGGATTCAAATCCTGCCTCTGACACATGACCTTGAGCATGCTACTGTCTCTTTTAGGGTCTTTGGCAACTCTCTACATTATATACATACACATATATTTATATACATGTACATCTCTACATACAAGATCTACTTTTCAGAAGTTGGTCAACCTTCAATGCAATTCTCAACTAGGAGTTCTCTATATCAATAAAATCACAAGCCTAGTCCCTACCCTCAATTAATGGCTATGGTTGTTCATTGTCACAACTCTTATTTGTATTTATTATCAGGTTATCTCCTGCTTTCCAGACCAGAAATCTATGTTTTACCATCAAGAGTAATTACTCCTTTAATTCAGTTTGGTAAATGGACTGGATGGATGACCCAGAAATTTAACTCAAATGCAAACTATTTGTTGTTAATTCCACCAAAAAAAGATACAGAGCAATATAATATTTAGGATCACGTCTCTGTTGAGTCTGCATTATGCTAATATACTTCCCTTTAATTTAAGACCAAAACAGGAACATTTCAGAACTAAGAATAAAAAGATTAGCTCAATTTAAAATTGTTTTTACTCTGGGCTAAATCTTCTCAATACCATTTAAAATGGAAAAGTTTCCCCATGTGCATCAGTTAATGTACTTAATGAGTGCTTTCCTAATTGTAACTGATGCTTATTAAAATAACCTTCATAATAAAAATTTTAGGGACTTCCCAGTCATATAACATTTAGAAGAAGAATTAGTTTATAGTTCATATGACTTAATTTTGAAGAACATCTTTTGGAGAGGGAAAAAAAAGCACATGAAAACTCAGGATAGAGAGATTCTGACTATAAATGACTATGTTCTCAATAGTCTCCTAAGATTATCAACAAAAATTAGAGGTGAAAAGATCATCCTTTTCTCTTGATTAAATCATTAAAAAAATGGATATTCAGTTAAGCCCTTTAAGATGTAAAGGCAACCTAAATAGTAAGAAGCTTAGATCCCACTGATTTAAGGTTAATTTTATTCTTTTTTTGTTCCCAATGTTACCTCAAACTCAAAAAGAATCCACTTTACACTGCTATTTCATAGGAGTGAGTATATTGTCATTATACTAACTTTGGGGGGGGATGAAACACCCTTTGTACAATTATGTCTGAGTAAATCTTTCAATGTATGTTGCAAGGGGCATAGTCTGAAAATTCCAAGAATAAGTATAATTTGGTTCATCTAATTGTAATAATATTATTATATTCACCAATAGAAACTTTTAAGTCTCAACTATTTGTCAGATTTGTGAATCAATAGAGGACACTATCATGGAAGGAATTGAGCAGATCAAATCATGGCAGAAATGTAACTCTAATATCAAATATGTTAGCTTCACAAGTTACTATCAAGAATGTGCTTTTAAAACTTTAAAAAAAATCCTTGTTGGGGCTTCTCCCTACTCCATAAAAAAGTATTCATGTTGAATTTTTGTGGATCTTATTTCTTGATATATGCCATGATGAAAAAGGTTTCAGTACACTATGCAAGGTCTAGAAATCAAAAGGGAATGTGTTTTAATTTTGAATTATACTTTGCATATATAATCTCAAAAATTGCTTCAATTTCTCCATGTTTCTATATCACTGAGGTTAAAATGAAATAATACTGATCTCAGAGAAGAATTATGAAAAACATCAAGTTAACACTAAATATCAAGTTAAGACTAAAAATCGATATTAAAATGTCTAGAAATAAAAATTCCCCAAAGCATTTTTTAATCTCCTGTAAAAAAGAATGGCTTTCTCAAGTCATTGGCAAAATGTCAGGTCATCCTATTCCTACACATTCAAAATAGGAGTCAACTGCTTAAATTAACTTAGAAATGAATCTTCAGAAATTCTTCCAAAATTCAAAAGTATGTGTGCATTTGAATGCTAAGATTACAAGTGCATGAATTTGAAATTGATATTCTTTCATTGGACAAACATTTATACTTTCAAAATATGAGATCAATAGAAAATTGATGACAAAATTAGTTTATAAGTATCTTCCTCTGTGATCTGTGATTGCTGCAGAAACATTTTTTTAAACTCAGCATGATTTATTATGATGGAGAATAAATGATTTAATGCTTTTTCTTATTCTTCATTACAAATTAACAATTGTTTAATTTAGAATTAGAAAAGTTGGACAAGTGGACAAGTCCAATTTTTGGAACAAAATTAGGCAGTCCCCATTAAGTCCAGACCTGTAGAGGGAGTCAGAGACACATTTTCCCTTTTGTATTACGTTTAGAGGCTATTTAGCCAACATTGAGAGATCTCAAATAAATGCAAAGGGACAGGTAATCCATTTTAACAGTCTGCTTTGCACCAAAGCAAAGCATGGTGAGATTGAGCCTTTTTTCTCCTGTTAACTGCACTTGAATGCTCTGTCACCAGGTCCCAGCTTCCCAGTGTAACAATTATTGCTTCAGAGCACAGATCCCCAGTCTCTCTGTGGAGAAGTGTGATTTTTATTTCCCTCAAGTCTCATAGAATAATAGGGATGGGAGTAGGGAGGTAAAGTGAGGGAGACTGATGGTAAAAGGTTTCTTAATTTGGGTATTATGGGGATAGGTACTTTTATGAATTTGGAGTGAGGGCTGGAGATCGTCTTTAAGAAAGCCTCATTTTTAAACTTCAAGTAAGATAGGCTACAATCAACCAGGTATGCCTTTTAGTGTCATTTGACCAGCTAGAGACCACCTTTGCTATGTAGTATAATAACTGACATTTATAGTGTACTCTAAAGTTGGAAATTTCATATATATGTGTGAAATTTATTCTTATTTGGTCTAGCTAAGTGATTGGCTCAGAGGCAGGACTTATTATACTAATTCTAAATTCTACATTTGACCTGCTATGCAATGCAGTTTCTCCAGCATCTATTGAATAGCAATTAATCAATCTATGATGTAGGATTCAATCCAGAGTTTTACATCATACCTAGGCACTATGGAATCCTCTTAAATGTCTGAAACTTAAAAGTTCATAATTCTAAAATAACGAAGAGCACTTTCATATTGCCACCTTCTACTCTCTTTCTTACAGGACTCAAGGAGAATAAATAGCCTTAAGGACGAGCACAAAGCTCAGAGCCTGGTAAATAGTATTTTAAAATACTCATTGACTTGACTAGTATCTGCAGCAAGGTGGCAATAAATAGCAAACTGGGACTGGCCAGCCTCAGGATGACCCTGAGTTCAAATAAGACCTCAGATATTAAACTGTGTGGACCTTGGGCAAATAACTACTGCCTGCCTCACTTTCCTCAACTGTAAAATGAGGATCATAATAGCACCTACCTCACAGAGTTGTTGTGAAGTTTGTTCTCTTCTGCATAGAAACAGTTGTGCCCTCTGGCTTTGTTTCCATGATTTTTTATCCCACTAAGAAAAAAAATTTCCCCCCACAGTCATTTATTCTCCCCCTTGCCATTATAAATCATGCTTTACCAAAATAAAGTGTTTTAATAAGAATTTCTAACATTCGCAAAAATATTTCAGGAAAATGTTTATAAATTAATTTTGTCATTATTTTCTAATGATCTCATACTTGGAAACAAATTAACAATATTTCCAAAATTTCATCCATCTTACATGGGAGAATGAGAAAGGTTTGAGGCTAGAAAACTGGGGAACCCCAAAATAGGCCCAAAGCAATTTGGTAGTTGTTCAGCAAACAGCCCTTGGCAACACTTACAGTGTAATCTTGAGAATTTAAAATCAGGTTTATGGAAATCAACTACACAGGTAAGAATAAAACTTCATTATCTGTTTCAAAGGGGGTAAGGAGAATCAGCCTAGAAAAGAGGAAAGAGTTCTATAGGAGTGACAACTGGCTAGAGTCAGAGAGAAATTGCAGAAAAATGAGAGAGATCCATTTTCCAGAGTTCTGAAATTAAATCTATGAAGAGATTAGAACCATTACTGTTGGGACACACAACCTTGTCAAGAAGACTTAAATAGCTTTTAGCAAAGGTATTTACTAAGAACAGTTGCTACAAAATATTCCTCAAATAAATCTAGTAGGATATACACTCTTACAAATATAGCATCCATGGGAAGTGTGGGCTCAAACTTCAGAGGACCTTCATTAACACTAAAAGAAACATGGCAAAAGATAAATAACTCAACTCCTAGTACCACATGATCTAACATCCATTCTCTCTTTGTAGAGTCTTAATGCAGCTCCCTTTAGATACATGTCTGTTGGGTGGGCTACTCAGCTGGGTTCTCAGGGTGCTCAGTTTGGGAGTCCACAGCTACCAATTCCTTTCTACCACAAGAGAAGTCCTCCTTCCTTTGAGTCCCTCCAGATCCCAAGTTTGTGTCTATGCATTTATGTGTGTCTCCGATACAGGCTGGATGTATTTTCTCCCACAGTTCAAACAGGCCTGATGATGAGGTTAATGGAAAAGAAAAATACCTTTCTTCCCTCCTACAGGGCCTTCCTCCACAAAGGCTTTGTAGCATGGCCTCAGTTGCTTCCAACAACTTAACTTCTGAAACCCAGCTATTTAAATCCCCAAGATGCATGGCTAGCTTGCTTGCTCATCCAACAGTGCTATTCCCTTCTTCTCCCAACCAAAGAAATGTATACCTTATAAAGGATTTACTTGGTATAGATCTATCTCTTTTACACATTAAAATCTCATCTTGAATGGCTTCATTTTGTGATTATATCAGCTGAACTGCAGAGAGAACCTCTTTCCCACCCCAATTTATAACAGCGGTGGTGTAACTAAAAAAAAAATCAACATTTAGCACTTTGTAATTTGCAGAGTACTTTCTTTACATCCATTTTATGAAGTATGACAGCAAGTATTATTATACCCTATTCTACAAACCAGGAAACTGAGCTTAGCTGACTTGGCCATAAACACACTACTAGTACCAGAGCTTTGGTTTGTACCCCAGATTCAATTCACTCAGACCATATTTGGAGTAGCTACTACATTTTAGGAAATTTTTTTTGATAAACTAGAGAGAATCCAGAGAAGGGCAGACAGGATAATGAATGGCTCTTGAGAGCAGGCCATAATGATGAATAGTTGAAAGAACTGATTAAAGCCTGAGAAAAAAAAAGACTTAGAAAGGGTAGGAGAGCTATGTACAAATGTTTGAAGGATTATTAGAGGAGAGATAGTATACCCCTTTCTGCTTAGCTACAGAGGAAAACTGGGAACAAAAGGAGGAAATTATAAAAAAGGCAAATTTGGGTTTAATGAGAAGGACATTTTCCTTTGAAACAGAGGTATCAGATGGTGGGATGGGCTTCCAAGAAGGGTTTTCCCTTCCTTGGAGGTATTAAAATAAAGATGATGAATATTTTGAGCTCTAGATTATATGAAGTTGACCTTTGAGGTCCTTCCCCAAATTGGCATTCTGTGATTGCATAACTTTAAGACCTCTTTCTATATTCTGCCCCAGAGGTGGCTACAAATAGAACAGGAAAGTCATTTCTTTGAGGTTTTTGACTTTCTTGGCAATTCTGCAGACTAATAGTTATCTGTCTTGCCTTTCCTCTCACTCTCTTCTTAACCCTCTACAGTCTGGCTTTTGCTCTTTTCATACAACTAAAATGGTTACCATTAATCTCATAATTGCTAAATCTAAAGGCCCTTTCTTAATTCTCATCCTTCTTGAACTCTCTCTGCAGCCTTTGACAACTGACAACCAGCATCTAATCTTCAACACTCCCAAGTTTTTATGATATGATACTGGTTTTCCTTCTACCTGACAGCTTTTGCTTTATTTCTTTGCTAAATCTTCATATCCAGGTTACACCTGCTAACTGTGGGCATTCTAGAGAGTACTGTGATGGATTCTCTTCTCTTCTCCCTCTATATTATTTCACTTGGTGATCTCATCAGCTGCCATACATTCAATTATCTTCTCTATATTGATTATTCTCAAATCTGTTTATTGGGCTCAATTTCTCTCTGTTGACTCCCAGTTGTGCATCTCCACCTCAATATTGGACATCTCAAGCTGGATTATCCTATAAGGGTATCTTAAAATAAGCATGTCCAAAACTGAACTCATCCCCTCCCCCAAAATCCTCCCTCTTCCTAACTTCCTTTACTATCTTTTTTTTAAACTTTACTTTTTACTTTAGAGGGCATCACCATTTTCCCAATTACTCAGACTTGCAATCTAAATGTTATCTTTGACTCCTCGTTCTCTCTCATCTCCCCATATATCCAATCTATTGTCAAGACAATTTTACCTTCATAACATCTTTCATCTCCATTCTCACCTCTTACCAAGACTTCTGCAATAGTTTACTGCTGAATTTGCAGGTGATTACAAATTTTCCTTCTATTCTATTGTAAGAAATTTTCCTAAAGCATAAGTCTGATCCTACCATTTCCTATTCTACAAACTCCAGTGGCTCTCTGTCACCTCCAGGGTCAAATATAAAATCCTCTGTGTTCAAAGTTCAAAGTTATAGATTATCTGACCCCACTTCCACCCCCCCCACCTCCATGTTTCCAGTTTTCTCATATCTTAACACCTCTTACCATATATTCTTCAATCTAGTAAATGGCCTTCTTGATGTTTCTCTAACAAAGGACATTCCATTCTCTCAACTCTGGGAATTTAACTAGCTATCCCTCATGCCTGTAATGTTTTCTTTTTTCAATTTCTGCTTCCTGGCTTCCTCAGATCCCACTTAAAATCCCATTTTTTGCAAGAAGTCTTTCCCAGTCCCCATAAATTCTAACACATTCCCTCTGTTGATCATCTCCAGTTTATCCTGCTTATATATAGTCATTTGCATGTTATCTTCTCCATTAGACTGTGAGCATTCTAAGAACAAGGACTGCCTATTTTTGTATCTATTCCAACCACTTAGCACAATGCCCGGCCCATAGCACAGGGTGATTGGCAGATAGCAGGCCCTTAATGTTTACTGACTGACTGATACAAATATCTCATCTTTTGGCAAACCTGAAAAACAGTTTTCCTTGTTTTACACTTCAGTAAATAGCACCTAAAGTACCAAAAAATGTCTTTTATGGCCTAGTTTACATTTTTGCTTCACATGATCTTTCAGCAAAATAAAAAGACAAATACAAAGCTCCACCTTCCCCCACCCAAAAAACAAAAACAAAATAAAACCCTTGTGAACAAAATTTTCTAAAAAACTCCAATCAATCACACAGAAAGATGACCTATGATTATCTTGAGGAAGTCCCTTTACTTTTTGAAGACCAGACTCCTCATGTATAAAATTAAGTGATTGGAGCAGAATGATTTCTAAGATCACTTCCAGCTCTAAGTCCCTGTTTGGATAGCCAGAAAAGTCTTGAACTAAGCTGCCAGAACATTACCTCTAACTGATTGTTCCTGACGGCAGTTTGGTGAAGAAGTAGCATCCAGCATCAATTCAGAGGTCTGAAGACCCAGTACTGTGAGATATTCAGCAACAGTATTGAAATTATCTCGGATTCTGGGACCATAATATTTTGCTGAATCTTTGAGGGAGGATACAGAAGCTGTACAGGTCATATGGAGCTGAACACATTACAGTTGAACCAGATGGTAAGTGAAAAATCGGTGGGTTGATGGAATTATAACATAAGGGATTACTCCATCTCCTCCCTCTCCACCTTGCCCTCCTCTTTTTCTTCCCTCCCCTGGTGTCCTCTGAGCATAGCTCCCCATTGTTGAGTGTGTGGGAGGAGGATTGTGATGTCAGAGGATGGTGGGTGACTCAAAGGAGAGCAATGACCAACAGTGTTACAAAGACAGAGACCTCAGCACTGATTAATAATGATTTGGATTTATATGCTTCCTTTATTCCTTTAATCAGCTGGAAACACCTTGCATCTGATTCATTAAAGAGATATCTATTGAATCATTTGTATTTTACTGTAGTAAAATCATCAACACCATCTTTCTGCCAGATAAGGAAAATTGATAGACACAGAGAAACTGAATGACTTGCCCAAGATCATCAAAAAATTTAGCCGTGGAGCCAGGAATTAAACCCAAGTCTCTTGGCAGATAACTAACTAGTTCTGAAGAGACCCGTGGACCTCTCTGCCTTTTTTTAGAAAGTTTCCGAATGCCTTCTATTCCTAACCTTGATAACAAGCATTGCTTGTTCTCATGCCTTAGGCAACATCACATGAACTATCTATGTCACAGATCTACTCATTGTGACCCTTATAGAATTTGACCCCTCTCTCTAGGGCTGATCATGAGCACTAACTTGGCTAAGGATTTAACTTAATTTGATGAATTTAATTATTTCCCCCTAATATATTCCCTTATTTAAGAAAATAGGGAAAGGGGGGAGTAAGGAAGGGAAAGAAAGAGAAAGAGAAAGAAAAGGGGGGGAGAGACACACACTCGGAGAAGGGGGGCAGAGAAAGGGATAAATAAGAGAGCAGGATAGAAAAAGAATGCAAACAAGAAAACAGATACAGAGCCAAAAAGACAAAGATAGAGAGAAGAAAGGGATGGGGATGCAAGAAAGAGCAGATAGAAAAACACAGAGAACAAGAGAAAAAGAGGGAGCTGGAGGAGGGAAAGGAAAGGAAGTGGGGCACTGTTATTTGGGACTTCATATAAACCAGAAACTTGACTCTTTCTTAAAGGAAAAAGCAGCTGCTTGTCACTGCCCTTCATGGCCAGTCCCTAGCATAAACAAGAAGGCCAGAAGTCTGCTATGTTTTCAGTAGGAACATTTTGTTCACAGCCTTTTGTGGTGTGGCAAGAAACATTATTCTGTCGCTATTCTGCAGACATTTTTAAAAAATAAATGCTCAAAAATAATCTAGAAGAATTGGAAGATAATCTAATAAATGGAATTCATCATTAGTTTATTTTTGTTTGTTTTTAAGGTATATAAATACTTGGACTAAATTGTCTATTATGGAAAAGTCCTTTGGGTGAGGAAATCCCTCTGAATGAGATAAGAAGGATATGTGAGGTATTGATATATAGCATTTGGCACACAGTTTAAACTACTTATCACTGAACAGATTTCATCACCAAAATAAAGCCACTGTAGTTACACATATTGGAAAAACTGTTGGATGCATTAACTAGCTGCAAGAAATCCTAATGGACAGAAGTGAGAATAAGTTTCTGATAAGCTAGTTTTTTTTTTTCTTCAGTGTAAAACCAAATGCATTTCAATTATAAAATAAGCTTTCATTCTACAAGATATCCTGTCTTGACACCATGTGATCTGTCTTTGCTGCTTCTTCATGTGACTATGGCCTCCCGATTTAGCTGGTAACTGACTCCCAATGACCTGTAATAACACCATTCCTAAATTAGAGCTCTCAATTTGACTTGGCCTCAGTCCCTCCCTCAAAGCAAAATAAAGCATCTGTTTTTTTTTCTTCACATTCATAACATTCTCCTTTTTAAGTTGCCAATTCAAAACCCTGCTCTAGTCAGATTGAACTTTTCCTCAAAAAATCTTTTTTTTTTTTTTTTTTTTTTTTAAATTTCTGGTTAGCCAAAGAACCCAATGGAAAAACCCCAAGAGACAAAAACAAAAACAAAGTCAGACAAAAATTCCAAGTAAGTGACATTCATCTGGAAAAGCTATGATTCACATGCAAATAAAATCTGTCCAAATTTACTGTTGTATGACGCAAGCCCCTGGCTTCAACATAAAAGGGGCAGGATGAAATCACCCACAATTAAGGTCACTCTATAATATTGCAAAAGGGATTCTTATCTGGCTAGACTATTCAAACTAATAAAATAGAAATTCAATGATATAGAATGAAATAGATTGTATTGCCATACCCATATTCAATGTTTATATATACATTCACATAAATATGCATGTACCCATCCATGACCTGCATATACACAAAATTCCCAAGAAAAGCCACCTGAATTTGCCTGAATTCAACAAAATCTCATCTATACGTGGTGTTTGAATGAGAACCAGTCAATGTCCCCATTTTGCATGGGAGAAGCAAGAGTGCACATGAAAATTTGGTGAGTAGTCCCTGTGTGAAGGTTCTGGACCTCTCACCTTCTTAGAGAGCTACATTATAATGAAGTTTTCTGCAAGTGAGACAAGGGATTTTTCTTAAGATAGACACAATATATTCATAAGTATTATTCTCATTGCCCCAATGAGTTCTACAGAATAAAGCAAAGGTGTCAAATATGTGGCTAAAATGGAACTGGGCGATATTTAACAATAAAAATACAATAGAATGTGAATAATGTTAATACATGTTTTATTAAGTCAATATGCAGCATTCCCAGTTTCTATATGAGTTGATATCACTACACTATACCATCAATGAAGAATAGTGTAAAATGCTATAAGAACAGAGTTTGGAGTCAGGAGAGCTGGGGTCCAGTTCTGGTTTTGACAAGATTGAACCACCAGAAAGTCTGAGCCTTAAAATTTTCATCAGCAAAATAAAGATAATCATGCTTTTATGACCTACTTCATAGGATTGTAGCAAGGAAAATGCTTTGTTAATCCTAAAATAGTATAGAAATGTGAACTATTATTATTTCTCCATCTTCAAGCAAATTAGTATTCCCTGATGAGGGGATCAGTTCCTGTTGTTCAGCGATGAAGAAAGCCATATACATCCAGAGGGAGGTCTGTGGGAACTGAGTGTGGACCACAACACAGCATTTTAATGCTTTCTGTGAATATTTCCCTGCATTTTGTTTTCCTTTTTAGGTTGTTTTTTGTTTTTTTCTCTTTCTAGATCTGATTTTTCTTGTGCAGCAAGATAACTGGATAGATATATATACATATATATTTTAACATATTTAACATGTATTAGACTATCTGCCATTTAGAGGTGGGGGTGGGGGGAAGGAGGGGAAAATTTGGAACAAAAATTTTTTTTTTTTGCAAAGGTCAATGTAGAAAAATCACTCATATGTTCTATAAATAAAAAGCTTTAATTTAAAATTTAAAAAAAAAAAAAAAGGAATGCTCTCCCTTCTCATCACTATCTTCTAGTTCTGGTTTACTTGGCTTCTTTCCAGAAGTCCCAACTAAAATGTTATCATCTCTAGGAAGTCTTTCCCAATCCTCCTTAGTTCTGTTGCCTTACTTCTGTTGATTATTTCAAATTTCTAGCTTATTTGTATAGCGTTTGCATGAAGTATTCCCCATTAGACTATGAGTTTATTCAGAGCAGGACTTCCTTTTGCTTTCTTTTGTATCCCCAGCACTCAGCACAATCCCTGGCACAAAGAAGGTGATTAATAAATGCTTACTGACTGACTACCAGTAAACTTGGCTTCTCATATAGTGCTCTTTAAAGCAAATAACTTTTTATTTTTGTTTTTGTTTCAACTGCCTATCAATATTGAAATCCTTCATTTATATTCAGTTTCTGATACACATTCAGCTTCTACTTAATACAGTTTTGTAAAGAAGCAGGGGAAATAATAGGACACTAGATTGAATTAGAAGACCTAAGTTCTAGACTTAATTTAATACTAAGTAGCTTTTGACCTTAGAAACTCCATTTTTTCTTTTTTTTTCACTTTTTTTTTTGAGTTGCAAATTTTTTTCTTCTTTTCTCTCCAAAATGGCAAGAAATTGCTTGCAATAATAATAATACAAGGCACAGGTACAAATACAGATACAATCATTTTAAATATATTTCCATATTGGGACTCCATTTTCTCCTCCTGAACTTAAATCTTCTCCAAGGCTCCTCTCTAGATCTAAAATTCCAGGAGGGTCACTGTTACAAAGTCCCTTCTTATTTCTGAGTTGGTCCCAGTTCTGCTCTGTGAAGAAATGCAGAAAAAAATCTAATGCCTCTCCAACATGACAGCCCTTTAACTATTTGAAGACAATGACCATGTATTCTTTACCCAGGATCTTCTCATTTCCAGGTTATATGACTATTTCTTTTAACCATTTTCTTATATCCTGGTTTTCAGGTCCCTTGTCATTCTACCTGCCTATTCTGGATACATTAAATGGCATTCTAAAAATGTGGAACTAAACTGAACTGAAGACAGTATTATTCCTGATGTAGTCTGTATGTCTTCTCCAAAATTATACTTTAAGATCTCACAGGGAGAAGAGAAACTTGAGAGACATGAATTCCTCCTTCACAAAGGCATTTTTCCCCAAATAGATTGAGGGAGTGAGACTACTGCTTCATATAACTATTAGTGTAAGAGAAACAGGACAGTAAAGAAAAATAAATGGCATTTTATCTAATTTTTAATTCCACCAGCCCCAATACCAGCTAAACAGCTGTGCATGGTTGCACTTCAGAACTGCTTGAACTAACAAAGGTAACATTTGTGAAGCATCTTAACTTCCTTCTCCCCCCTTTTTTTGTTTTCCATGGCAAGATGGTTAATTGCAATGAATGACTAACTGCATTACAGGGCTTGGCAAGCAATCTCTCTTGGGGCACTCAGAACTGCTTATAATCTGTAACATACTCATGTAGCAATTAGCAAAGAGATCAGGAAGTAAAGTGTTTTAATCTCTATAACAATTAAAAAGTTAAACCACTACTGTGGTTTAACCTACTGTGTTAAGTTTGTTCAATTCTTCATTTTAAAATATAAGTGTTTTAGGATATGTGATTTTGTTTTTTGAACTCCCCCTGTGAATTTTGAATAAAACAAACACTTTGAGTTAGGTATGGCCCAATCCCACCAGTGAGAAGTAATTCAATTGCTTCCTTCTGAAGGTAAACTGACTTCTCCAAAGTACCATTTTAGGAGTTCTTAACCTAGAACATATTGACACATGAACGGAACTTTTCTATTTGTTTACTAAACCAATAGTCCTTTAGGGGTACCATGAAAAGAATTCATTTTTTTCTACTGAATAACTTACTCCCTAAGAAGTCTTAATTTTAGTACCTTTCCTCTTATCTTCATATATATAGTAATATATGTATATATATATATAGTATATAGTAATAAAGCATAAATATGCAGTGTTATATGTGTGTGCATATAAAATATATTCTATTTGTACATAGCTATTTACATGCTATCTCCCCTATTATACTATGAACTTCTTGAGAGAAAGGCCTATTTTAGATTTGTTTTTAAAAACAAACATTTATTAAACACCTACCATGTGCCAGGCATGTGTTAAATGCTTTACAAACATTATCTCATTTGAACCTCACATCTACGGAAGGTTGGGCAGCTAGATGGCATGGTGGAATTGGACTTGGAATTGGACTTGGAATCAGGAAGACTCATCTTCATTCAAGAGTTCAACTGTGGCACTCAGATACTTAGACAGCTATGTGACCCTGGGCAAATCATTTAACCCTATCTGCCTCAGTTCCTTATCTGAGAAATGGCAAAGTGCTCTAGAATTTTGCCAAGAAAATTCCAAATGTGGACACAGAGATATTGAAAATGACTCAAAGACAACAATAATGAAAGATGAACCTATGAAAAATAGGTGCTATAATCATCCCTATTTATGGTTAAATAAACTGGGGCAAATAGTTTTGGCCCTAGGGTCACAGAGCTATTAAGTTTCTGAGGTTGGATTTGAACTCAAGTTTTCCTAACTCCAGGCTCAGCAAGCTATCCATTTAACTTGTCTCTAGCTAGTTTATGTTTTTTTTAAAAACTTTCTTTTGTATCCCAGCACTTACACAATGCCTAATACATAGTAGACACTAAATACTTATTGACTGACAAAAAAGTCTTTACTTACTATTGGTAGAAAGAAAAGTTCCATTAAGAATTAAAGCTAGGAAAATATTAAAAAACAAAAAATAAAAAACAACCTACTTTTTCTCTTTTCTTAGTCTCTCTGATTTTCTAATTTCTAATAGTATCTGAGATAGTGTCTAATAAGTTTTGGAAAACCCTTTTTTCTCTTTTAGTGTTGTTCCACTTGGAGTTGAAACACTGAAAAAAAATCCTTATTCTGTGAGTCACTATATTCTATGAGGTGAGGCAAAAACATAGGATATTCTAATATGCTTTACTTAATAAAATAATGGGCTCCTCAGTATGACACTTCCCACTCACTTTGTGTCAACTAGTAGGCTTGAAAAATTCTTTGGCCTGAAGTACAAAAAGCCAATTTCTTATAGACCCAATTTATCTATTGCAAAAGTCCTTTATAAAAGCTCTCTTTCAGTCATGTATCCTTTTTTAGTCAAGCACGAAAACATGAGGAAGTAATCCCAGTTATTTGATAGAAAAACAATGACATCTTTTAAAAATGCAAATAGATTGGAATCAGCTTTAAAAATGATTTTGAATTTGTGAGCTCTATACTAGAAATGTGAAAACTTTAAGTAAGGATATAGGGGAGAGACTGAGAGAAATCAAACTAGGAAACAATATACATAACAAGACTATTATTTTTAAAAATAAAAATGAAGAGCTTTCTACCTTGCCTTTGAGCACAATATTTTTTTTGTTTGTTTGCTTGCTTTCTTTAGCTTCCCTCTGAAGCTTATTAGATTCTGGAAAGAATTGGGACTTTTTTGTGTTTGTATGACACTTAAAATATGGTTGCTATTCATAATATCAGTGACCAGAAGGAGAATTTAAGGTCTCTGTCTGAATTTTGGACAAATGAGGACAATGCTAACCCAAGAAAAGTGCCTTCTCTTATTAGTCCTTATGCTGTATAAATCCCAAGGTGAAAGATAGAGTGCATGGAGAGAACATCAGAAAATGGAGCCAGAAAGCCCAAGTTCTGGTCCAGGCTCAGTCACTTACTAGCTGTGCATCTTTGAGAGTGTCACTACTGTAGGTCAAAGAATACAATGAGATCATAATTATCATGTAGTGGATATCCTGCCATCTAGGGGAGGGGTGGGGAATAGGGGGGAAAAATTTGTAACAGAAAGCTTTGTAAGGGTTAATGTTTAGGAATTACCCATACATATGTTTTGCAAATAAAAAAAAAAAGAATACAATGAGATAATGTAGTTCTTTTTTAATCTTCAAAATACTATGTAAATACTAGTTATTAGAATACATTTTCAAGACTCAAGACCAAGATGCAGAATTTGATTGATTTCCAGGTCTCTGAGATATGCAAATGAGCTCATTAGGCTGATGTCCAAAGATCCCAAAAAATCAATAATACTGGTGAGGAAGAAAACAGAACCACTCAATAAAAAGTGTTCAATAGAATATATTACATTAAAACCATTTTTTATTTCCTTGTTTGCATGTACATTTATTTGACACATATTTGCTGGATACCTACATTTAGAAATAGGGAAGCAGCTAAGTGGTATAGTAGATGGAGTACCAGGCCTAAAGTAAGGAAAATTCATCTTCGTGGCTCCAAATCTCAGACATTCATTAGGTGTATGACCCTGGACAAGTCACTTAACCCTGTTTGCCTCAGTCTCCTCATCTGTAAAATTATCTGGAGAAGAAAATGGCAACCTATTCCAATATCTTTGCCAAGAAAATCTCAAAATGGAGTCACAGAGAATAGAACATGACTGGAAAAATGACTAAACAAACACACTTATAGAATCATGCAATTGTAGATTTAGAAATGCAAAATCATTTAGATATAATATTTTCATATTAGAGGTAAGGAAACTGAGACCCAAAGCAATCAAATGACTTGTACATTGACAGCCAGTAAGGGATTTTGAACCTGGGTCCTATGACTCCAAATGTTCCTTCCATTCCATCAGATAATATATAAGGCTTATTTTTTAAATGTATTTTGTTGGGAACCTTTAAAACCTAACTGACCTATTTCCTTAGCAGAGCAGTAGCATAGTCTCCATTTATATTTATACTATTTATGCTTCAACAGCTCAGCACATGATTATTCTCCACTGAGAATAATCTTCTTGAATATTTCTCAGCTGTTCAGCTATGGCTGATATTTAGTTCTTTCATCCAGAACAGGTAAAGTTGGATACCTGATGACCAAGAAGAGTTAACATCAACAAACAGTCATATAATTTTTAGAATCTGAAGAGAGACTATCTAATCTCCTTAAAAGAAAAGAAAAAATTGAGACATAATGACTTACTAAAAGTCATAGTGGTAAAAAGTATCTTAAATCCAAATCTCTTGATTTCCAGATCTCTCAAATTTTCTGTCTTTCCATTTGACTATGCCATGATATAACTACCAATAAGAAGGAAATTTCAAATGGGTTTTCCAGAGTGAATATTCAACTAAAGTGTCTAGCAATGAAGTCATTATGCCTTATATAATGGGAATAATTGTGATTAACCCCCACCTTCATGTGCTCTGGCTATAGCAAGTCCCATGGGGGTATATGAGGAGATGAGATGAGCTCCCCTGGACACTTCCAGCAGACCACATGCGTCCTGGCTCAGAAATTAAGGACTTGGCACTTTGAGGCAATGCTGTAATCCCTTGGAACCTATAATTCGCAATAGAGGGAGGAGGATATATTAAACGAAGTTCAGTCCCTGAGCTAGAAAAAGCTTTATCAGAATATTTTAAAAGGAGAGAACTTCTGCTCTACCTCTCTTCCTGTTCATTTGCCAGGCAAGTGGAGACTCTATGAAGATTCTCTATGAGGGAAATCCAACACCCATGGCAGCTGCTCCCACGTGTCAGCTAGAGAATGCACTCATTCACATGAACCTATATAGGAATCTTCAAGGCTCTGGATGATGCTTCTGCTTTGTGTTTCTTTCTCTGAGCATCTGTGCTCAGTGAAAAAGTGATGCTGAGGTGGACATTTTAAGTCTTGAGGCAAGCTCATGAGTTTCAGAGGAATGTAGTTCAGAACTGATTGGCTCAGAAGCTTTTTTATTTTTGTTTTTGTTTTTTACAACTTCACTTTCCTTAGAGATGACAGAATAAGCCATGACTTGTCAGAAGACATGAATACTGAGAAATTTTTTGCACAACACAGAGCAAGGAGAAGGCAAAATGTTTAGTAACCTTAATAAATATTTCATGCTTTGATGTTTTAAGTATCAATCTCTTAAGAGAGTATAAGAAGGATGATGGGTTACTTTGTCATTTTTAATTAGCCTTATATATATCCTTTGTATTTTAAACTTTAAAAAAAATTTGGATTGAATAAATAACTGTCCTATAAGTGATCTACATTGTTCATTGAGTACCTTTTTACTTCATTTTAGAAAATTCCTAGATGTGAAGCAAGCTTAATTTTTAGTTCATTTCCCCTGCTACTCTGAGGTAGGAATATAAAGAGTCAAAACAATGAGAAAAAGCTCAAATTCTCTCTTTAGGGGACCAGGTTCCCCCAAGCTGACTTTAATACCCACTTGAGCCTCAGTGGGAGAAGTCACTCAAGAGAAGATACCTATGAATAAATAGTGAATGATTTTCATCAGATATTAATCATTTAAGTATGGAATGACAAAGTAAGAGAAAACAAAGCAAGAAAATCATTCTCAGTCTCCCACACATGAATGGTCATTAATTCCCATGGTTTATTGAGTTGATGAATAAAAAAGTATTTATTAAATATTATGTGACAGTGTGTCAATTATGAGATGTAAAAATAGAAAAAGGAAGACAATCCTTGCACTCAAGGAGCTTATATTCAAAAAGGGGAAAGCAATGATTTATATCAAATAGCTACTCATTTAAGTATAGAATAGTAAAGTAAATTAGAGAAAATGAAGCAAGAAAATCATTCTCAGACCCTCATATCTCTCATGGACAAGAAAGCTGACAAATGAATGAATGAAAAAACATTTATTAAGTGCTTCTCATGTGCCTGGCACTGTGCTAATTACTTGTATAAAAATAGAAAAGGAAAATGCACACTGATGTGAAAGGGAACAACTTGGAGAAATTCATATTCAAAAGGGAAGAAATCTGCATTACAACTGAAACACCTTTTCAAATAGTTCGCATAGCTCTGTCTTTTGGCAATCACCTATAGTCCCAGAGAAATCTTGCCTCTGATCTCCTACTCCGCCTTCATTGGTTTTCAACTACTAAAGCTCTACCCTTCACCACTTCTTTCTGCCTCCAAAGCTGTGGTTTTCCACTTGTTCAACATGCTTGTTACCCTCTGCTACTGGAGCTGTTTCTTCTAGAGAAGCTCTATCTATGTTACACTGCCCTGATCCATCATGTTTCAGGATTAATCAGCAAATTTTTAGTTTGTCTTTTTGGTCAGGACTAAATCCCAGATAATACACCAAAGGGTCACTCAGTTAAGACCTTGTTAGCTAACCCCATCCTTTGTCCCAACTATCAAGGAAAGTTAACTTTCTCAATTGGAATTTACCGTAATTAGGTGAGTTCCACCTCCTCCTTTCCTCAAAGTAACAACTTTACACCCTCTACAGATAGTACCTCCTGTACTCTCCCAGAATCAGTCTTTCTGAAGCTGGAAGAAAATAAGCACATACTTTCATCTGCCCTTTCACTTCTCACCATGTCCTGGTCAGCTAGTACTTGAGTCATGCAAACTGTCTTGAAACACATCAGTTTAAAGGAGACACTTAAAAACACTAGAGAGGGAGAAGTAGCACTAAAGAATTTTGTCCTGTTTTTGGTATGGCAAAAGTCCCCTTTTTTTCCACTGTAACTATCTGAACATTAATGAAGGCTAGAGAGTAAATCCAGAATTTCTCCCAAACAATGAATATTCCAACTTTGAAATGGAAACAAAACTTTCATTCCTCTGACTCTGTCTTTCTTAACTTGAATTTGTGAGTGAATTTAGGCGTGTTGGGTGAGGCTTAAGAGAACCCAGAACATACCATTATCATTACATAACAAAAGTTCAGAACTCTTGTTGGCAATTTCAATTAAAAAAAAATTAAAAACATGAGCTTTCTTTCTAGACTAAAAAGCTACAATTTTTAAAAGAGAAAAATAAATAAGAATGTAAATAACTCCATCAGCTAATATAATGTTTCATTGCAGCCTCAAAATTGTAAACTGATTAAAAATCAAAGTTTGTGGACCTTCAACAATCTAATGTTTTACTTTTGAGAAAAAGTAATTTTGAGAATGTATTTGAATTCAAGTATGTTAAATAAATAACTGAACTTAAACTCTTTTAGGGGGTAGAATATCCATATTAAAAAGAAATTTGACACTAATAAATTCTCCCAAATGCCCAGATTATGATCTTAGACATCAGCTCTACTTGGTGTTGAGATATGACTATCTAGTATGAAAATCAAATCCAGTTGACAGTCAAGTAGTGGTGCCATTAAAAAAAATGAATGGCAACTATTATGATTAATTTGCCAGACATTGCCTTATAAATGTTTATTGTAGTATGATTAACAACTTTTTCACCAAATGAAAAACTGGCAGATATATTAAGAACAATGTTTTCACTGCCCCAGCTTTTCCACCTGAAGAAAAATGCTTTTGGTGTATTAGACTACAGCCTTCGACTACTTTCTGATTTCTTAAAGTATACTAAAAGGCAATGAAAATTGTATTAAGAATTAGGTATCTAATAATAAAATATGATGATCAATTCTGATGGGCATGGCTCTCTTCAACAATGAAATGTTTCAAACCAGTTCCAATTGTTCAGTAAAGAAAGCCACATATACAGAGAGAGGGATATGAGATGTGGACCACAACATAACATTTTCATGCTCTCTATCAATGTTTGCTAGCAATGGGTTTCCTTTCTCAGATTTTTTTTTTCTTGTAGATACGATTTTTCTTGCACAGCAAGATAAGGGTGGAAATATGTATACATATATTCAATTTATCAAGTATTTTAATATAATTAACATGTAGTAGACTTCCTGCCATCTAGGGGAGGGGAGGGGAATAGGGGGAAAATTTATAACAGAAAGCTTTGTAAAAGGATCATTGTTGAAGAACTACCCATACATATGTTTTGCAAATAAAAAGCTTTAATAAAAAAAAAAGAATTAGGTTATTTATGCACAATATTGAAAACAAGGTGGTTTGGTACCTTGATGTAATTATCTACTTCATATCAGCTACAGATTATATTTTTGATCTTACCATCACCCACAAATTCACATATGTGATTCCATGTTTATGAACTCTGAAATTCCCTTATTTGAGCACAATCTGTTGTCATTCTACTTTTTTATTTTGTAGATTCAAACCTTGTATTTTGTCCTCACTGTGACCTCCAATCCCTTGACCACCTCTTAGTTCTTTTACAGAGGTTACCATCCCTGTACTGACTACACTCTCCTTTTCCTATCTTACCCTTTAGTGAACCAGTTCAATTCTGTGCCATATGAAATGGCCCTTGTCATTGTCAAGGCAAAACTGTCTATGCGCAGAAATGATCTCATCTCATTCAGCTGATTGCCTTTTCTATCATCCCTCTCTCTTACTTATCTTCAGTCTTTACTTGTCTCTACTTCCCTATTGTCTGCAAACACACTCATGTCTCCTTATCCCCCTAAGTCTAGTTTGACATCTAAAATTCTTTATTATCCCTGTCCTCTACCTTTCCAATATCCTGACACCCTCTTCCACTTTCCCATACACATACATATTCTTCAATCCAAAGGCCATTTTGCTGGCCTCCTTGCTGTTCTTCACACCAGAAACTCTATCTCCAGACTCTGGGAATTTTCACTGACTGTCCCCCATGCCTGGAATGCTCTCCATTTCATCTCTACTTCTGGTTTTTTTCTTTTGATTATCTCCAATTTATCCTATCTATAGCTTATTTGTACATAATTGTATGTTTATTATCTCTCTTATTAGATTGTTAAGTTCCTTAAGGGAGGCAACTATATTTTCCCTTTCTTTCTATTCCTAGTATTTAGGACAGTGCCTGGCACATAGTAGGTGCTTACTAAATCTATATTTACTGACTTATCAACCTATCCTTTACTGTCTTATACCTATCTCCCTACACATGGTTTTTGTTTTTGTTTTTTTTGTTGAGGCAATTGGGGTTAAGTGACTTGCCCAGGGTCACACAGCTGAGACCTGTTTAGTGTCTGAGACCAAATTTGAACTCAGGTCCTCCTGACTTCAGGACTGTTCTATACATTGCACCACCTAGTTGCCCCCCCACCCCACGTTTATCTTGCTTTTGGTATAGAAAAATGGCATGTAAGTATAGCATTCTTTTTTTCTTTAAGAAAAGTATAAGGCAGGGTGCTACTGAAATGAACATCTATAAATTTAAAATTAAAAATGAAGAAATTGAGGCTCTGAAGAATGTGATATTACAACTCACAGCTAATGCATGTCTTTATCCCTCCATTATTCTTTTTTTTTTTTTCCAGTCACATCTGATTTGTTATGATGCTAGTTGGGTTTTTCTTTGCAAAGATACTGGAGTGGTTTACAACATTTCCTTCTCCAGATGATAATTTTATAGCTATAGAAACTGAAGCCAAAAGAGTTAAGTAACTTGCCTAGGGTTACATGGCTAGTAAGTGTCTGAGTCAGATTTCAATTAAACAAAATGAGTCTTCCTTACTTCAGGTCCAGCACTCTATCTATTATATCACCAAACTTCCCTGTCCTTCAATTACCTCATATCAAAACTGAAAATAAGATACTTCCCCTTCCAAAAATGTATGGGAATCACTGTTTTGAGAACCTGAAAAAAAGGACAATAGAAAAAAAAAGATATTCACAGAAGGAGATTCATTTTTAAGGTCTTATCTGAAGATTCTTAGCCTTATAAATGAAATTTGAGTTGAAGACCCTAATTTCTTGTGATTCTAAAATTAAAATCTCCATGACCATCCTATTGTTTAGGAAGGAAATTTCAACAATTTTCTTTTTTGCAGGCTGGTATTTTAGTACTCTTGGAAAAGATTAGGTTGATTCTCACTTAATTCATTTCTCATAACATTAGTTTTCAGGTTTTAAGAGCACGTAGCAGGGACCAATATTATTAGAGAAGGCGGAAACAGAATACATTGGTGGAGTTATTAGGAATATCACACATTCTACATTGGTCAGAACTGTTTCCTAAACTCTTACAAGTTCTAATATATAGCCAATGATCAAATCAATTTGCCTTTTGGCATTCTGCCCATGGATCACAATGGATGGCGATACAGAGGATTACTGCCAAAAGCAAAATAAAATGCTTTACTTCCTATACTACCCCCAGCAGGGAAATTGGAACATTGATTTATCTGAATCCCTTTCAGGTTCTGATAGTCATTGAAATCCAAGATTCAAACTTGATTGTGTGTGTGTGTGTGTGTGTGTGTGTGTGTGTGTGTGTGTGTGTGATATTCTCTAGTTTAAGGTTGATGGCTTTCCTACAATATTTACTTGCCCCAATTTAGAAACATGCTTGCAAAAAATGATACTTTGCATTTTACTCTTAGGGGAAATGTTTACAACATTAGTGTTGTGAGATTTCTCAATTTAGGGACTATCTAGATTTTGAATCATCCAGGTTTCCTGTCTTACTCTTCCTTCCTCCTTCCTGTTATCTATCTTTTATTCATTTCACTATTTTTTATCACTTCCCTCACAATGTATGCAGAGACTGAAAAAAGGAAATGAAATAAATCAATACTTTTGGCAATGTGTTAGAAGCTTAGAAACATGATGTAATCAAAGAGGTTAAAATTAATAGTTTCAATGAAAGGTTGGTATTTTCCAGATTTCAATTATTGATACTTTCTTTCTCACTGTTTCCTATTTTCCATAGACAATTGAGAACTGGCTAGAAGTCATCAAGAACTGTTTAAAAAGTAGCCAGATACCACTGGGAGAACCCTTGAGAAATGCCTTTTTAACTAAACAATTCCAACATACACCAGGTTTTCCTCCTTTCACCAAAAGCTCAATATTTTGCTATGCTGAAAAAGACTAAAACAATATTGTGATATCCTGGCATGCAGAGGTTAGAAAGATTATTTATCTATCCAACAAGAATGTTCATTTCATAAAGCAGACATTGCAACCACAGGAAGAGTTATGTAGCCTCTGAGACTTTCTTTTTGCATCATTAATGTTCACATATCCTCTCAGTAAGACCTGTAGCTTGTGACTGTAATTTCCATTACAAAACCCTTGAAAATGCCATGAATGAGTCATAGCAGTTTCAGCCTGGGCACAAAACTAATTCCCTCCATTTTGCCAGGCATTCATATACACTGACAACTTCAAGGGGGAAAGCTGAATGAGTAAGTCTCAGGAATAAAGTATATTAGAGTACTATGTGTGTTTGAATGGTAATAGGGATTCATATTTTTGAGTTGATTTCCTTAACTAGAAATATTCATGAAACTCATTTCTCCTCAAGATAGTAAAATCCATTAATTCCTTCTAATTTTTCTAACAGGATTCTAGTAGCATATCCAAACTGTTACCCAAACAATTTGTATCCTAGTAACTTTGTTGCAATAATAATGGATTCATGAGAGATTCTCCAAGAAATCCTCTGATATCACAAAACATTATCATGAGAGGAAACAATCCATTTTCAGCTCCTAAGAATTTTCACTCATATTAATTTTTATCTTTGAATTACAGTCACTAGCAACTTTAAACAAAATAAGGCAAAGTTTTGGGTAGAAAACAATGTCTAAAATGTTTCAAAAGATTATTTTTGCAGAACACATAAGGTGTTAGCAGGTACAGAAAAGTATGGACAATTAAAACTGATCTCTGGCTTCAGAATTCTGGTACTTTCCCTTTTCTACTAGTATGGAATTTTCTGAACCCCAAAAGATTGATGGCACAAAAATAAAATGGCTTAGAATTAGTGCCACAAACTCAGATTTTGGACTCTTGGAATGAAAGGGTCCTCTTCCCCCTACTAATCATAAAACATAATTCTCCATGGAAGATTCATCAACCTTCATGATCTCCCTGTCCCTATGATTTAGGTGTAACTGTTTTATTTGTATTAAGTATCCTACCATGTGATCATCATCATAATAATAGAGAGTTAACTGGGTCTGTAATTTCATTGCTATAGATAACTACCAGAAAAGGAAACTCCCTCTAAGGAAACACCCTCTATCAATGGATGCTGGCACATTTGCAAATGATACTCAGAGAGTTGCTTAGGGTAAGGAATAGTGCTTTTTCCGGTTACATAGTGTGTATATATATATATATATATATATATGTGTGTGTGTGTGTGTGTGTGTGTGTATACATATATATATTATACACACATATATATAGTATCAAATATATTGTGTATATATCATATTATGAATACATATGTATGTAAAACATATATATATATAATTTTGTCTGTAAACACACATAGTATTTTGTCTGCATGTGATTTTTCTTGATATATATGTACATACATACATATATATAAATACACATAAACTATTTTTGGGGAAGGGAAGGAGCATTTGAAGGGATTAGAAAAGATTTCTTGTAGAAGGTATTTGAATTGAGCTTTGAAAGATGCAGAAATTCTAAGAGATGAAGGCATACCAGGATGGAGAGGCAACTTGTGCAAAAGCACAGAGATGGAAGATATAATGTCTATGCAAAGAACAGTGGGAATCAGATTGTGAAAATCTTTAAATGACAAACATAGGAATTGGTGTTTTATCATAATGGGGAAAGAGAATAGAGGCTGGAGTATTTTGGGAAGAGCGACATGTTTAGTCATGGGCTTTAGGCAACTGTGTGGAGCAGTGGTTCTCAAACTTTTTAATCTCAGGACAATTTTACACTCTTAAAACTATTGAAGAACCCTATTCTCTTCTCCCCAAAGAGTTTTAATTAACGTGGGTTTTATCTTGATGATTTCCATATTAGAAATTTAAATATATTATTATTAAAATAGCTTTAATGTTATAGACCACCTGAAAGGATCTTGGGGACTCCTCAGGGGTCCCTGAACCACATTTTGAGAATTGTTGACGAAGTGGATGGATTGGAAGTGAAGAAACTTGAAGCAGGGAGCCCAACTAGGAAGCTACTATAATAGTCCAGAAAAAGTAAGAAGAGTATGAACAAAGATGCTGGCCATTTAAATGGAGAGAGACAGATAAAAGAGATCCTATGGAGATCAAGCCAACTTGATAATTTTTATAGTATTTTATATGAGAATGAAAGAGACTGCAGAATCAAAGAACTTCAATGTTGTGAACTTGAAAGAATAAAGATGTATTTGACCAAAACAGAGGGATATGTTTCTAGATACCTAAGCTGAAGTTTAAATTTTTTTAAATTTTATAATGAATGATGCCAACTCTTTATTTAGATAAAGGGTGATATCCTTTCATACTTTAGCTTAGATAATATGAAATTGTGGGACTTGTTTGTCATTACTATTTTTACAGTCTTCTAGTTCCATATCTTAAAAACAGCCAAATGCTGCCTCTGGATAAATATAAGCAGATCCTGTTGAAATCCCTGAGGCTTCTGCTCAGGCAGTGGAGGGCAAACCTGGTCCCTAAGAGAGTATGTAACAGATTCATAAATAGCTCCTGAGTCCTTAATATAGAGTGCTTATAATAAACACCAGCCTAGACATAGGCAATATGGAAAAGATGCTGCTTTAAATCAAAGGGTAGGATCTGCAAAAAAGTTGAAATCATTTGCATATGCCCTTTCTTATTTCCATCCTTGCAGGAAATCCTTGAAAACCTTATCTTTGTTGATTTCTCAAAATCTGTGGGAGAACCTTCCAATAGAGAATTGAAATGGAGTCAATACCTCTTAGTCTCTTTGTGAGGAGAGACATAGCTGATTTTCTAGGACAATAAATATAAGCTAAGATACCACCCTCATGATGTTATTGGTCCCCTTCAAGAATGGAGGACAAACAACAACAAATAAAGTATTTCATGGGCCTACTTTATGTTTAATATTTTCTGTTATGAAATTGATCTGGGGCAGGAGAATATATAAATAATCATCATCACATTCATCCGAAACTCTTTGAAAAATAATAACATTGCCTCATTTTAACTTTAATGTTTTCTTATTGAAGAACATTGCAAATGCTATGTAAATCATAGGAAAAGTATTATGTGGAACAGTGGAACTATTGCCATTCAATTTTTCTTTCAAATATAATGATTTTAAGATTTCTGTTACCTATTAATGGGGTGGCTAGATAGTTGGCACAGTAGATAGAGCATGGGCCCTGAAGTCAGGAGAACCTGAATTCAAATCCAATCTCAGTTATTAGATACTTACTAATTGTGTGATACTGGGCAAGTAATTTAACCCCAATTGCCTTGCCAAAAAAAATTCTTTTTAAGTGTAAAAAAAAAGTTTCTATTACTCGATTAAAACAAAAGACTTTTCTGAATTTAATTAACACCAAATAAGATTTTCCAAAAAGATTATTGCAGAGAAGGGGATTGTATATATATATGCACATATATACATATACATAAAGGATATTATATATCCATTACCTAAAAGCTTGCCTTTCCTTTCTAGTGCAAAATAAATTCAACATGTAACCTCCAAAGCTATCCTTATTCCCTCTGGCCTTCTTTGTAAATTTTAGGGGGGACAAGGGAAACTCCTATCCCTATCTTCCATCTTTCTCCCACTTTCCTCATATTAAAAGAAAAAAAGAAGGAAAAGAACCTGTAACAAACATCTACAGTCAATCAACACAAAAATCCTACATTGGCTGCATTAAAAAATTTTTTTCACTCATCCTGCATCCATCCCCTCACTGTCAGGTGATGGATAGCACATGCTTTATCACTAGCACTCTTAAATCATGTTGATCGTTACACTGATCGGAGTTCTTAAGTCTTTCAAATTGTTTTTCTTTATACTTTTATCTATGAATAAATTGTTCTACTTTTGATCAATTTACTGGTTTAGTTCATTGAAGTCTACCCAGCTTTCTCTTTTGTCATCTTACAGTGTAATAATATTCCATCACATTCATATACGATCATTTGTTTAGCCATTCCCCAATTGATGAATGCTTCTTTAGTTTCCAGTTCTTTGCCACTACTATAAATATTTCTTCACATATGATTCCTTTTCCTTTGATCCCCTTGAAGCATTACCAGGTCAAAGGGCATACACAGGTGATTTTGGGGGGTATTGTTCCAAATTGCCTTTAAGTAAGTCTGAACTAATAAATGATCTTTAAAAATGATTTATTGTAAATGATCTTAAATATCAATACAACCAATCAAACATTTTATAATGAAGTATAATACATCCTCTTATGTGGAAATAATAATAGTCTTTATATAGTGCTTTAAAGATTGCAAAGAGCTTTTTCATAGACAAAAAAAAAACATCTCATTTTATCATCACACAATCCTGGGAGGTAGATGCTATTATTATCCTCATTTTATATATGTGGAAATTAAGGCAGACAAAAGTTTATTTTTTAACCAAGTGTTTTTTTCTGTTTACCTGTTTTTTTTTCAATTCAAATCTATTCAAAAAACAACCATTAAGCTTTTGTTTTATAAGAAGATGTTAGAAATATAAAGACAAAAATGAAACAGTTCCTATACCTTGTTTTGCTATTTGTTTTCAAAAAGGCTTATCCAAATTTCCCTGCATACTTCATTCTCATTGGTCTTAATTGCATTATAGTTTTCCATCCCATTAACATGCATCAATTTAATAGACTATGATTTGGAAGGGACCTGAGGGACCATTTGGCTCAACCTGAAACTGAGTAAGAATCCTCTTGATCTCCAATTCTGATGGACACGATTCTCTTCAACAATGAGATGTTTCAAACCAGTTCCAGTTGTTCAGTAATGAAGAAAGCCATATACACCTAGAGAGAGGCCTGTGGGATCTGAGTGTGGACCACAACATAGCATTTTCACACTCTCTATTGGTGTTTGCTTGCATTATGTTTCCCTTCTCAGATTTTTTTTTTCTTGTAGATCCGATTTTTCTTGTACAGCAAGATAACTGTATAAATATGTATATACATAAAAAAAACAATATTTACATTTAAAAAAAAGAATCCTCTTGATCTCAAAGCAGACAAGTGGTACAAATAAAAAATCCTTTGGTTGGAAGTCAAAAGACTCAATCTTCCCAGGTCTCAGTTTCCTCATATGTAAAATGGAGACCCCTATGGAGTCCTTTTTGTCTCTGGATCTTTGATTCTAAGAATGGATACACATTTAGATTTTGTTTATAAACCTCTATTAAGGGGGAAGCTGGTATTTCCCAAGAATTTCACATCTGGATAGCTCTGTTTGTTAAGAAGTTTTTCTTTACACCGAATCTACAGTTTGACTCTTTGCAACATCTACTCATTGCTCCTAGTTCTGTTCTATGAATTCAAGAAGGACAAATAACAGCTCTTTATACTCTTTCCCAGGTTAAATATCCTAAGTCCTTCCAAAGGATCATTCTGTGCATAAACATGAAACTCTTCACTATTCTCAATCACTTTATATCCAACTGATATCTTTCCCCAAATGTGGCACCCAGAAATGGAATTTTAGAGATGCCTCTATCCCTATCACATCTTCTCTGATTGATGAGTTCCTGCACAGGAAATCATTTAATCACCATCCATGCTCACTGCTTACCCAGCTCTACTTCATACTCTCTGGACTTTCCCACGGCTTACCCCCTTGCTGCTACTTTTCCTTCTCCATCGTCATCCTTTTATATGTTGAATTGCCCCATTAGAATGTTAGCTCTTTGAGGGCAGCTATCTTTTTTTCTCCTTTGCTCTTATATTCCCAGTACTTAACTCTATGTCTAACAAATAGTAAATGTTTAATAAATGTTACCTGGTATAGTGGATAGAGCATCAGGTCTACAATAGCAAAAACCTAAGTTCAAATGTAAGTTCAGGTACTTCCTAACTGTATAACATCAGTTTCCTCATTAAAATTGAGATAAAAATAGCACCTACTTTCCACGGTTGTTGTGAGTATAAAATGAAATATTTGTAAAGTGCCTTGCACATAATAGGATATATGTAAATGTTAGATAAATGCTCTATCCATCTACTTATCTATAACCAGGGCAATATACAGCAGCAGCACTAGCACCTCCTTAACTATGTCAGGCCTTTCCTTGATTTCCAGGTCAATTGGTTGACTCCTACTATTTGCAGCTCATTAGAATTTTAAAATCTTTTCAGACTATGCCCAAAGGGACTATAAAACTGTGTATAGCTTTGATCCAGCTGTGCCTCTACTGAGTCTGTGTCCTTAAAAGATTACAAAAGAGGAAAAAGGATCCCATGCAAAAATGTTTGTAGCAGCCCTTTTTGTAGTGACAAGGAACTGGAAATTGAGTGGATGTCCATTAGTTGGGGAATGACTAAATAAGTTATGTTATATGAATGTAATGGAATACTATTGTCTTATGAGAAATGATGAGCAGGATGATTTCAGGAAAGTCTGGAAAGACATGAACTGATGCTAAATAAAATGATCAAAACTCAGAGAACATGGTACACAGTAATAACAAGATGATGAACTGTGCTGAAGTTGGCTCTTTTCAATAATGAGGTGATTCAAGACAATTCTAATACTTGGGATGGAAAATGTCATCTGTAACCAGAGAGGGAACTATGGAGACTGAATCTGGATCAAAGCATAGTATTTTCATCTTTTTCTGTTGTTTGCTTTTTTTTTTCTTATGCCTTTTTATCTGATTTTTCAAGCACAATGTGACAAACATTGAAAATATGTTTTAAGAAATTGTACATATTTAACCTCTATCAGATTGCTTGCTATCTTGGGGAGGGAAAGCAAGGAAAGGAAGAGAAAAAAATTTGCAACACAAAGTTTTACAAAAATGAATGTTGAAAACTATTTTTACATGTATTTAAAAAAATAAACTACTAATGAAGAACTTTTTCAGAGAAAATGTTTTGTAGCTGAGATTTCAAATTATATTTGTCAAATTGTTTTTTTTGTAAACCCATGTGTATTTATCCTCATTAAAATTTATCTTATTGAATTCAACCCAATACTTCAAGGTTATTACCAAAGAGCTTTTTGAATCCTGTTATTCAGTGTGTCATCAGACAATCAGAAAAGTGTGCTATGTCTTCATCCAAATTATTGAAAAAAATTTAATAGCTAACATTTCTATAGTGCTTGTTATGTTTCAAGCACTGTGCTGAGTGCTTTATAATTATTATCTCATTTAATCCTCTTAATAACTCTGGGAGATGTGTTATTATCATCCTTATTTTACAGATAAAGAAATTGAGGCAAACAGAAGCTAAGTGACTTGTACTGGGTTGCTCTTGTTGTTTGTCCTTTGTTCTCCAAGAGGAAGTGATATCATGACTTGCAAGTGGATTTAAATGAGAGAGGGCTGGGCAAAGTCACCTGCCTCACTTTCTCCTCTGGAGTTATCTGGGTCCAGTGGCCAGATACAGATCAGCTAATAAATATCTGAGACTTTATTTGAAATCAGGTCCTCCTGTCTTCAGGCCTAGCACCCAGCACCACGAATTTGCCCCTGAACAGTATAATGGGAACACATCTCATGGAGCCCAAATGGAGTGGAGTCAAGGGCCCTCCAGTCACTTACAGGGACATGTGTTCTCAACAATAAAGTACAAGGGGATGACACGACAATTCCTGGGCCCCCACAATGGCAGCTGGGGAGAGTTATATGAAGCCTATGAAGAGCTGCCCTTTCAGGAGAATTTAAAGGAAAAGGCAACTTCCTCTCTTCTTTTTTCCAGGCACGTGGCTTGAGGTTGTGATGGCTCCCTTCCTTGGCCTTCCCAAGGTGGGAGGAAGGTAGATTTTTTCCATTTCCTCCTCTCTCTCCTCAGCCCCAGCAGCTACCTCTTCTAGATTGGATTTTTTGTTTTTTGATTTGGTAAAAGAGGCCTCTAGAGGCTCAGATGTTCAAGGGCAAAGGCTCCACTTCAAGATCAGGAAAGAAATGTGAAATGCCCTTCCTCCCCTCTTTAAGGCAAGGAAAAATTTCTCAGGTCTATTCAGATGGGAATACTGGGAAGGGGGGGATACTTCAGGATTAAAAAAAAAAAACAAAAGCAAAAAAAAATAAAAACAAACCACACACACACACACACACACACACACAGAAACCCCCAGGTGATGGAGTGATCATTGATAATCTCTGGACTGCCCCGACGACGGTATATCATTCTCAGTTGATGCTACTCCTTGAAGGCACTGTTTTGTTTTTTTTTTTCTTCTCCCTTAACCCCATTTGAGTTCCTCTGTTGTTATTCCAACTGCCTCTGGAAGATATGCTGCCTACCCACTGACTGCCAGTGCCAGGAAATATCAATGATCCACTGATAAAGCCTCCTATAGTGACCTTCAGAGTCATCTCTTCTTGGCAAAATCCAAATGAACCAGCTGGATGGGTAATAAAATGAACTTGGGATCACAGGTAGTACATGTAGCTATCTATCAAGACACCTATTCCTTTTCTATGTGTTCACTAGTCATCTCTTTAATTAGATGTTCTAGAATTTTGCCAGAAAACAAAATCAAATTCACTGGCTTATAAAGATTTTTTTTTTGCTTTATTTTATTTTTAAATTTACACATCATTTACTATTTTTCAGTCTACCGGTGTGCCTCTTCTGTTTTTCCACAATTTAAAAAAGATAATTGACAATGCCTCTGTCCTTATGTTATGAATATGAGATTTTGTTTTCCTTCATCCAAGAAAAAGGGAAGGAAAGGAAAATTTCTATATACCATCACTCTAAAAGTGGAAGGAATCTTAATGATTACTCATTTCACTGGCTGGGTTTCATAGATGATGAGAAATAGTCTGATACTCCCAGTTAAGTGTTATTTGAATACCATGCTTCACTGACAGAATAGTAATAGATCCAAGACCTTCTTAAAAGTCTCACACAAGTTGAAGAATATATGAAAGATCTAAGATCAGAGTTATGAAAAAAGAAAATATTTCTCTTATTGATTGAAAGATGGGAAGGCAATTCTAAGAAAGTCAAGTTCAAACTACAGACAAGACTAGTATCAATAATCAAGGATAACTTCATAATAATGAATGTAATAACAGGGTATTTATGACAATGAAAGAAAATTATATTACTATATGTATTGTACATGTGATAAACTCTACTATAATTAAATCTGTGGTATTATATGGCATTTTATATTGAGACTTTACTGTCTATTTTTCCTAAGAAAATATTTAGCTCTAATAATGCTAGTTTCCAAAGGCATACCTCATTTTATTGCTCTTCACTTTATTGAATTTCACAGATAATTTATTTATTTTTTTTTTTTGCTGAGGCAATTGGGGTTAAGTGACTTGCTCAGGGTCACACAGCTAGGAAGTGTTGAGTGTCTGAGATCAAATTTGAACTCAGGTCCTCCTGACTTCAAGGCTGGTGCTCTATCCACTGCGCCACCTAGCTGCCCCAATGCATTTTTTTTTTTTTTTTTTTTTTACATTAAAGACTTGTGGCAACCCTGTATCAAGCATGTTCTATTGGTGTCATTTTTCTAATAGCATGTGCTCATAGCACGTCTTTCTGTCACATTTTGGTAATTCTTGCAATATTTCAAACTTTTTCATCAACATTATATCTTTTATAGTGATCAATGATCAGAGATCTTTGATCTTTAATGTTACTATTGTAATTGTTTCAGGGGCACCACAAAGTATGCCCATATTAGATGGCAAACCTAAATTGATAAATGTTGCTTTTGTCCTGACTGCTCTACCAACTGGCTTGTTCCTTTTTCTCTCTCCCTCTACTCAAGCCTCATTATTCCCTGAGACATAACAATATTGAAAAATATTACATGAATTTAGTTGATAAAACAGTGGCAAAGTTTGAGAAGATTGATTCTAAAACTGAAGAGTAAAAATGTTATTAAACAGCATTACATGCTAAAGAAATCTTTCATGAAAGAGTCAATTGATGCAGCAAACTTCATTATGATCTTATTTCAAGAAATTGACACAGACATTCAAACACAGACACACAAGTCACACCTTCAGCAACCACCATCCTGACCAGTAAGAAGCCATCAACTTTGAGGTAAATAAGATTATGAGTCACTGAAGGTTCAAATAATGGACAGCATTTTTTTTTTTTAGCAATAAAGTATTTTTTTAATTAAGGTTTATACAGAGGCAGCTAGATGGATAGAGCACTAGCCCTGAAGTTAGCAGGGAAGTGAGTTCAAATATAATCTCAGATATTTAACATTTCTATCTGTATGACCCTGGGCAAATCATTTAACCCTAATTTCCCCATCCTCCACCCCCAAAAAGTTATAACATAAACAAAACTTTTAAATTTGCTGGTAAACCAAAAAAATTCTGTAACTTACTTTATTGTGCTATTTGCTTAATTGTGGTGATCTGGAACCAAATCTGTAATATCTTTGAAGTATGCCTGTATTTCTTATTTCATTTCTATTTTCTTATGAATTGTTTGTCATTATTGTGGTCACTTGAACAATAAAGTTGGTGATTTTTCTTAAGCTAGACAGGATTCAATACTAGAAATAAGATCTCAACTGTATTTTTCATGTCAGAATTCCTTGAGTCCATCTCCTCTACTTATTCCTTTAGTTATGGTATCACTCACTAACAGGAACACTTAATCCTTAGCTTTGGGTAAATTAGTTCCTGGGGCAAATGTTACCAGAAATAGGGGATGGGAACAATAAGTTGAATTGGATATAGCACAAGGTAGCCATTCTGGGAATCCACACAAGTTTGGAGAAGCTATCTAGCTTTTCCTGTCCTCAAAACACTTATCATCAGCATTGATAAAACTATTATGAGACTATTATTTTCAGTCTTCTGTCACTGCAGTTGGCCTACTTTATGAACTTAGAAATATATATACACACATGTGTATATGAATGCATGTATACATGTATTATATATGTATATGTACTATGTTATCTATAAAACATCCTTTTCCCTACCAATACATACTAAGATAGCATTTCCTAAATTGTATTCTATACAAATCTGGTATTGGAAGGCACATGAAAAAATTCCAGGGCTTTAAAAATGAAATTTATATACATATGTAAAATACTTGTTACATTTAACAACTTGTCAATATGAAGATAGTTTTAATGTTCTCTACTTCACATGAAAACTTCTCCAATCTTCCTTTTTTCTTAAGGATATTACATATCTTGGGGCAGCTAGGTGGCGCAGTGGATAGAGCCCCAGCTCTGAAGTCAGGAGGACCTTAGTTCAAATCTGGTCTCAGACACTTAACATTCCCTAGCTGTGTGACCCTGGGCAAGTCACTTAACCTCAATTGCCTCGGGGGGGGGAGGGATATTACATATCTTTAGGTTCCTACTTATGCCCCAGATTTTACAGATTCTATCAATACATTTCAAGCCTTAAATTCTCCTTGTCCAAAATAGCTGGAATTACCATTTTATGATCTTAGAAAAATGAACTGCTTACAAGATTTAAGGTTAAACCAAATTTTGTTAAATCACTTCAGTTCATTCATTTTTTGTTTCTCTTATTCTCTCTGGCAAGAGGGAGGCCCAGTAGTTGAAACTAGTTTGGTTATTTTTGTTAAAGGAAATTCCTACATTTTCTTCTTCCAAGAAATCAAATGAAATACCAACATGACTCCTATGAATTTGAGCACTCTTAAATATTAAGTAACAAATGGAGTAACCACTATTCTAGACTAGCCTATACAAAAAGTATTTGAAATCCAAATGTGATTTATGATCATGACTTAGGAGATGGAGAATTCAAAGGAAGGTTTACTAGAAAGGGTTAGGGAACTAGGAATTTTGTTTAGTTGGCAAGATTAAATGACTTAATTTATCCGCGAAGTTGTGAGTATCAAGTTCCAGGAAATAAAAATAGACCATTTTGACCAGAATCATGATGATAAGAATTTATCTATAAGATTTTACAGTTTCTAAACACTTTACAAACTTTATCAAATATGATCCCCACAATAATATGGACATTAATTATTCCCATTTCAAAGCTTGTAGGAGACTTGCCTAGGGTCACCTAGCTAGTATGTTTCAGAGGCATAATATGAACTCAGGTATTCCTGATTCCATTTTTAGCGCTCTATTTCTAGTGCTGCATAAAGGACAGTTGTATGAAGAAAGCTGGAATGGTAAGTAGAAGCTAGGTTTTTGAAAACTTTGAATGGCAGGCTAAGGAGGTTGTATTTTATCTTAGAGGCAATAGGGAGCTGCTGAAAGTTTTTGAGTTTTGAGTTTTTGAGTAGCACCTATGCATTAGGAAGATTATTTTGACAACTATGTGGAAGGTCTATGGTAAAGGGATTAGAATGGAAGCAAAGAGATTTATTGAGATAGTCTAGAATAGTATCATTAGATCCAAGTAGGCTCCTCTACTGACTTAGAAAACCACAAAGTAACATTACTTATGTGGTATTGTATGCTAATTAATTTACCAACTATTTCTCAATTATGTATATTTTTAATTGGTTCAGACTGCTCTTGCCTGGGGCCACAAATTTGATACCTCTGATTTAAGGCAATGTTTGACAGGTTTCAAGGAGGTGTTATCAAAAATAGAAAGAACAAGATACAAGTGATGTTGAGGAGATGAAGTGAACAATGTTCAGTAGGTTTCATTGATTGGAATTGATTGGAAATGATAGGGTGAGAGAGGAAAGAGTTGAGTATAACTAAGGTTACAAACCTGGGTAACTAGGAGGGAATGGATGGTTAATGGTCTCAACACACATAAGCAATTTTGGTTTAATGGAGGAAGGCAATTAGCTTCGTTTGGCAATAGACAGTTGGCAATACATACCTAAAAGTATTGAAGAGAGATTAGGGATAAATCTAGATCATAGGATCATTGATAACAGTTGTGAAGGGAACTTCTGGCTCCATCTCAATTAATTTTAGAGATGAGGAAGATGAAGCCCAGGGAAGTTAAATCAGTCAGTCAGTTAAATATTTATGAAACATATACTATATGTCAGACACTATGCAAACATAGTGTCTGCTCTCAAGAAGCTCACATTCTAGTACAGGAGACAACATATGAATAACTATATATACATACAAAATGTGTGTAAATTCATGCATGCGTATCCATACACATATATCTGTATATGAACAGATAAATATTGTGTGTATATATAAATACACACACATATGTGTGTGTGTATGGACCAGTTGAAATGTAATCTCAGAAGGAAGGCATCAATACTAAGGATGAGGATCAAGAGAGGCTTCTTTCAGAAAGTGAGAGACACTTTAGCTTTCACAGTAGTCTAGTAGTAGGTAGAAATGAAGGAGAGGATTCTAAGAATCAGAGAGAGCCAGTGAAAATTCTAGAGATGGAATTTCATATGCAAGAAATAGGTGATCAGTCACTGGATCACAGACTATGTGTAAGAAAACTGGAAAGATAGGGAGGGTAAACTGGAAAAAAATTTAAGGCAAGGGAGATTAAAAAGCAAACTATTGAAATATTGAAATAGTGTAACTGTGAGGTTTGAACTAGAATAGTGACAATGCCAGAGGAAAGAAGGAAAAGTATATGAAAGATGTGAAGGTAGACATATCAGGACTTGGCAAGTGATTGGACATGGGGTGTGGATAATGAGAAACTATGGAGTTGAGAATGACACCAAGTGGAAGAATCATGGCACCCTCCACAATAAGAGTCGGGAAGATGGGAAGGTTTAGGGGAAATGATAATGAGTTCAGTTTTGGAGTTTAATGTGTTTACAGAATACTCAAAGAAGGCCGATAGATAGTCTGAGATACAAGACTGAAGGTTAGATGTCTTGTCCAAATTTGCAGAAGAAAAACTAAGTAATCTGTCCAAGGTAGCACAGATAATAAGTATCAAAAGTAGAATGTGAACCCAGTTCCTCTTACTCCAGAGACAGATATTTAATTGTCTCTTCACTGGGACGATTAATGAGTTTTCAGGAATTTAGAATTAATATTCTTTTTAGCAATTATTTCATCAATACTGTTGCAATGATGCAGTTGTATAATTGTATGCATTATTCTCACAATTCTACTATCACTCTGCAACAGTTCAAACAATCTTCCCATATTTCTCTAAATCTGTCATATTCATCATTTATTACTCTATAGTCTCATTATGTATGTATATATAGACACATGTACATACATACTATAGGTTTTTAAATAAATCATTTACCCATTGATGATTCTGTAGTTTGTCATCAGCATTAAAACATATAATAAGGGAAGGAGCTGGCTGTGGGAGCAGATAGGAATTCAAGGGGGAAATTCCTAGGCTTCAGTGTGGATAGAATTTCAAAGAGGAAGTCCCTGGCCTGCAGAGAAGATTGAATTACAAGCCAGTGGAAGCTGGGGGATGCTGACCAACCCCTGCAATGTAGAAGCTAAAGTATAGAGATTTCTTTGTTTCATCAAAACTTTGCCCTGATGACTCAGGCAATTCTCTCTTACTTTCTGAGAGTTCAGAATTAAAGAGGAGGAAATAGCTGCCTGAGCAATATTTGAGAAATTGTCCAGTGCTTTTAAGGATACCAAGCTATGCCCTAGTGTAAAACCCACCATTTTAACACAATTTTTTAAAATGGTATTAGGAGAACTATTGCTCTCCAGATGATGTTAATTCCACTGCAGCCTCACATAGGGATGATCATACCCTTGATCTCATCATAGCCCACATATGATCCACCTTCATAACCCAGAACTTTAAAATTTCTCCATCTGACCAAAATCACCTATACTTTATTTCTTTTCTTGTACCTTACCCCTCTTCTAAAATCTATTCTTTATCTCACTGAAATTTCTAGTTACTCCAACCATTCCAACATTTCACTCCTGCTGTAATGTAACTTTGAAATTAAGGGTTATTACTATATATTCTTTTGTCCTTAGCCTTATCTCTGAAGAAGTAAACCTTCTCTTCATTTAGATCAAGCCCTCTACATGTGCCTTTGAATTCCCACCTCTTGCTCTTTTCTCACACAAACATCTCTTCTCTCCTCTCCTCTCCTCTTCTCTCTCTCAGTAATATATCCCTGTCATGTATTAACATGTCCATTTCACCTATCCTTTAAAAAGATGAGTTTTAACAAAAACTTTTCATGATACTCTTTCATCCCTTCAAGTTTTTGTCCTATAATTCTTCTTTCTTGCTAAGCAAGTCTTTAAAAAATTCTAGAAAAATCATTGCTTTCACATCTCAATCCTCAGCAATCTGTCTTCTGTTTTCAGTTATCAACTCAATTTTCCCTCTTTTCATTCCCCAAATCAATGGCTTTTCTTAAGCTTTATCCTTTTGACATATGTTGTATCTGACCTCCACCGGGTCACAAAGACTAGAACATGACTGAATAACTGAATACACTGCCAATAATGGTAAATTTGACTGCTTTCAGTACTATCACTAACAATTGTATATATGTCTGTTTTCAAAACCCCTTATTAAAGTGATAAAAGCATTGGTTCATGATCTAAAACCAGCTTCCAATTCTTCCATGATTAACTCTTCCATTATGAATTTGGTGAAATGAAGGAAAGATCTCTTTGCTGTTAGTGGTATGTAAATTCATATTTTCTCATAAATTTACATTCTGGTACTCCTATCTTGGGCATCTGCCCATGCTAGGTCAATATGAATTTAAGATTAATAACTGTCATTGGATTTTAAAACACTGTGCTATGAATGTGTATGATCCAGCATACTCATTGAAACTAAAAGTCTCAAATATAACATATTAATGATTATAGCAACCACCTCATTCTAAAATATTCTTTTTGTAGGCAAAGAAATGCTTCTGTTTGCATATTATAATATCTCATGTGAATCTACACATAGTATAGGAACAGAGGTATAACTTAAAAATGTCTTAAGATTAAAGAGAGCTGATCTACCCCAAATACCCAGACCTGCATACCAACTTTAAAATCCTTACTATTATTTTTACTTTTCATTCATTAGATAGATTTTTGAAAAATAAGAGTAACTTAAGGGTTTGCTATTTAAAGAAAATTTTAGGAAACCATTTGTAAGGTAATCACCATGTAAAGAAGATAATTCTGTACCACATCCAATATGTCTTTTTTATCTAGATTTATATACTGTTGTTTTGCTTGAATACAACTCTGTGAGGAATACATTACAATACAAAGAACATTATTTCTACAGGGCAAACATTTTTTTACTTACTCTGCTTTTGGACCTAAATGTGTTTAATTTTGTTTTTCTCTTCCTTCATTGTATTTTTCTACCAATTTTGGGAAGATATCTTTTTAACTATATAACCTAGAGAAAACTATTGTTCATATTCTAATCTCAGCTTTCTCCTCTCCCAACACAGAAGATGTCAGTATTAGGATGTGTAGTTACCTCATAGTCTAAGTATCTTACAAACAAGTACCTATCACATCTGATCCTTAACAGCATGCTTAAATCCCTAACCAACGCAATTCTAGATAGGTGGAAAGGTAAGAAATTCACTCACTTTCTTCATTTCTTTATTTATTATTGACATTTACAACTGATCCTAAGTCATTCAATGAAAATATTTAGATGAAAAGTTTTACATGCTGAATCAAGTTTCAATGTTGAATCTAATTCTTATGCTCTGGTAATTTTCTCTCCAAAAGAATTAGAAAAGGAGGGGAAAAAATCAACTTGCATATAGTTGCAAAGATGCCAGACTGAATGAGAAAACCTAGATTTTAATCCCAGGTTTATTACCTATGTGACTTGAGGAAAATCACTTCTAGGATCCTGAAGGAAAATCTAGATCTCAATTTCATTGGATCATTGAAATTAAAAATGGAAAAGACCTTAGGAATCATCTAATTCGAGAATATTAACCGTTTTTGTGTGTGTGTGTGTGTGTGTGTGTGTGTGTGTGTGTGTGTGTGTG
>JAJPUD010003575.1:95402-133931 GCA_023553655.1 Myrmecobius fasciatus | reverse complement strand
TGTGTGTGTGTGTGTGTGTGTGTGTGTGTGTGTGTGTGTGTGTGTGATGAAGGCAAACAGGTTAAGTGACTTGCTCAGTATCACTCAGCTAAGTATCTTAGGCTGAATTTGAACTTAGGTCTTCATAACTCCAGACATAGCATTCTATCTGAGTCCAAGGCAGCTAACAGCTAAAACAAATGAGCCTGGGCTTTCAGGCTCTTCATTGACTTTTTCATTTCCTTTCCTGACTAAGGGTGACCAAACAGCATTCACAACATCAATGTGTCTAGTCTTAAAGATTGTTAACTTAAGAAGTCAGGAGATCCTGGGTTTTTAGTCAAGACCAGGTTCACCAAAAAAAGATATACATCTACTATAGTGTTTCTAAGAGAAGATGACCCCTGTCCACAGGATGAATTCAAACCTAGTTTGGTTTGTCAAAAACTATTCATTGTTTATTGAGATTAGTAGTTTTCCAATTATGTTTGAGTCTTTGTGATCCTATTTGGGGCTTTCTTGGCAAAGATACTGGAGGAGTTTGCTATTTCCTTCTCCGGTTCATTTTACAGATGAGAAAAGTGAGGCAAAAGGGTTAAGTGACTTAAAGTGATTAACTCCAGAAGATGGATCTTCCTGACTCCAGGCCCAGCACTCTATCCACTGTGTCATCTAACTGCCCCCATACATATAATGGGGAAAAACAAACAAACCCCCAAACCAAAAGTGAATAAGCATAACTCAAAACAATAAACATAGCTTAAAAGAAGTATGAGAAGATGTTCCTACCCCTCATAAGTGTCATACTTAGCACAAATTTTCAGACTTCTTCAAGGTATTGATCAATTATGCTGATTTTTTTCTTTTTTCTTTAAAAAATACTACTTTAATCTGAGCCAAGAAAATGTTGTATATAGTAACAACAATATTATTTTAGGAACAACTTTGAGTGATTGAATCCTTTTGACTATTATAAATACCCAAATTCACTATAAAGGAATATGAAAGAAGATGCTATATGAATCTAGAGAAAGAACTCCTAAATGGAAGTATATATAGAATGATTTTAAACAGACACATGCACACTTTATTATATATTCAAAAGGAATAGTGAATTGTATATAATTGGTTTGCAGTTTCATGTACCATCATCTTTTTTTCTGTTATGTTAGAGAAATGCCTGCTTTATTTCTTAAGTTCAGAATAAAATAAATTCAATTAAAAATAAATAAATAACATGACTGTGATATAAGATGGCTCTCTGGGATGAGGAGGAAGAGAAATACTAGGAGATTGGTGATATAAAAATAAAACTCAAAAGACATCAATAAAAATTTTTTTTAAAGTAAACAAACAAAAAGATAATGATAAATTTTATACATGAATATGTAATTGTGTATATGTGTATATACACACGTTTACAAGCATGTATTTTATTCTGCAAGCAAGAGGAAAACAATAAAAATATTTGAGAAAAGTAGTGATAGGTCAGACCTATGCAATGGGAAGATTATTTTGGCAGCTAGATGAAAGATAAACTGGAAAAAGAGTTAGAGATACAGATACCAATTAGGGGGCCAATTAAGCTCAAGAGCTTGAGCTAAGTGGTGACAATGTGAGTTGAGAAAAAAAGAACAGATGGCAGAAATATTAGGAAGGCAAGCGGTTGATTAATGGGATTTGACAATGTATCTGTTGAAGGTAAAAGAGAAGGAAGAATCAAAGATAATTTCAAAGTTTTGAGATGGAGTTACTGGGGGGGGAAAAGGAGAGAAGTTGGAATATGGAACAGATTTAGGGAGAAAGATGATAATTTTGCTTTGAATGCATTGAGTTAGAGTGCTATAATAATTGATATGTTTATAGCATTTTTAAGGTTTGATTTGCAAAGTGCTTTATAAATATTAACTAATTTTTTCCTTATGACAACCCTGGACTATTATCTCAACTATATAATGAGCAGCTAGGTGACCTAGTAGCTAGAGCACTAGGCTCGAATCAGAGAGATCTGACTCAAATCTAGCCCCAGACATTTACTATTATTTTGGTATCTTTGACTAGAAAACCCCCAAAATGAGGCCACAAAGAGCCATAGATAACTGAGATGACTAAATAACCATAAATAGATGTGTGACTTGACAAGGTCACACAACGAGTCAGACTAAATTTTAACTGAAGCTTTCTAGGTGTCCAGCATTGTATCTATTGGGCATTATAAGACAAAAATGTGGATAGAAACAAAGACTAGAGCTCAAGGAAAAATCTGGGGCTGCATATATACACATATGCATGTATATGGATACGTGTGAATGTATGGATACATGCACACATAGTATTTATAAGTTTACATATGTGTGAACATGCACATCCTATAATATTCTACAATTTATTTCTATTTCATAATAGTCATCTGTTATGTCATATTTATAAGCAATCTCTTACTGGTCATGGTAAAAAAAAGGGTTAAAGAAAGGCCAGAAATAATAATAGGATTCTATAAGAATAGTAATCTCAGAGGCAAGATGACAGATCTTTAGTTGTGAAGGAATAAGGATAAAGCTATACATGATTGCAACCCTAAAAATATACTTTCTGTTTTATAGAGACAGAAATAAATTTGTCTTTTTGGTGACTGTTTCTTTTGGTTTCCATAAGCACTAGTAATTCAAAAATGAAAAACCTGGCCCATTTGGAAGACTCTCAAATTCTGCTTTTGCTTCTTACCAAGAGGGAAAAAAATGTTGCAAACTGAGCTTTATTTCTAATCTATTGTTTTAGGGTAAGGTGTTTTGTTTAACTAAACAATACAGACTTTGTTTGAAAACAATTTGCTTTTATAAATGTGGAAAACTGCACTTTGAAATTACCTTCAGAAATCTAGTAAGTTCCATAATGTAGACTGGAATAAAAATAAACAGCCAGTTTGGGATTTTGTCAGCATGAAATCAAACCATGTCTACTTAAGAAGCAAAGGTCAAAATCAATGCCAGATTAGTTTAAAAAAAAAAGAACAACAACAACAACAACATAGACAATGTCATGCAAATAAACAAGCTATCACTGAAAAAATGGGAAACATATAGGTAAAGAGAAGTTTAACTGACATAAAGAGGTAAGCACAGTAGGGAAGTAAAAAAGAGCCGAGAAATTTACCTCATCTAGTGGATTATTTGATCTCCTCACACATATTAGTCAAGAACAACACTAATTTAGAACATAAACTCATGTTTACAATATAATAGGAAAGGATGACAGAAGATTATAAGTAATATCTCACAAAGCAAGAAAATACAATAGAGGAGGAAATAAGTTTGAGCAAGAGATGGACAATCGAAATGAAGCCCTGATACCCACTAAGTACTTAAAAAAAAAAAAAAAAAACTAGAGAAAAATCTTCAGCCTGATGAAAATATTGTCTCTAGAGAACTTATGAGAGAAAATGGACATGAATGCCATCAGATAAGAAGCTCTGAATGAGTTTTGATATGCACCAGAAATAGTCATGTAGATAGGAATATTGATCGATCAATTAATCAACAAACTTAGGAGGGGCCAACTGCATGCACAGTACTGTGCTAGTCATTAGAGATACAATGACAAAAATTAAAGTCTCTAGGAGTTAACACTCTACTAGGAAATGCCATATAAATGAGTACATACAGAACAAATACAAGATAATTTAGGGAAGGAAAGCACTAGGAATTGGAAGGATCCTTAAGTTAAGAAGGAAAAAAGGATTCTAAGAGCTGGGTATTTAGCAGGGGCTAATCCAGACATCAGGAAAAGCCAGAAAAAAGGCACTGAGATGATGATGAGGTCTTCAATGTTGGGTGTAGTTAGCAGAGACAAACTGAAGAACTGATAAAAATCAATCCTTGATGCTGACAGGGAGAAAGAAGACTTTCCCCAAACTTTCCCCTTATCCCTCCCCCATGCCACGTGGTATCTCTCCTAACTCCATCATGACTTGTGGTGTCTTTCCAAACCTCACCATGCCTTGTGGTGTCCCTATTAACCCCACTTCTCCTAGTCACTAGCCAGAAAGAACTCTCTGAGTTCAAATCTTGCCTCAGACATTTACTAACTTGTATGATGGAGGATAATCACTTAACTCTGTTGGCCTCAGTTTCTTTATCTGTAAAATGAACAGGAGAAGGAAAATAAATAGTTGCCAAGAAAACTGGATCGTAAAGACTAAAAAAAAATGACAACAACAAAAATAGTGGAAAGGACACAGGTTCTGGTGCCAAAAAACCTGTATTCAAATCTTTCCTGTGACTTTGGGCCTCAGTTCCTTCATTTAACTACATGGCCTTACATCTGCCACTCTATAACCCTATTATATTGTTTATAATTTCCTGCAATCTTTCTTTGTAGTATTTTAGCAATTTACAAAATTGTAGTATTTAACAAATGAGCTTACTTTCTAAAACAGTCCTTGAATACTATTGTGCTATAAGAAATGATGAGCAGGACAACTTCAGAAAAAAACAATGAATTGATACAGAATGAAGTGAGCAGAACCAGGAGAATTTTGTACATAGTAACAGTAATATTGTACAATGATTACGTGTGAATGACAGCTATTTTCAGAAATTCAATATTTCAAAACAATCCCAAAGAACTCATGATGAAAAATACTATCTGCCTCCAGAGAAATAATTGATCATTCTGATTACAGACTAAAACATGGTATTTTTCTACTTCTCTCTCCCTTTCTTCCTGCTTTCCATAAAATGTTTAATATGGAAATATGTTTTACATTATTGCACATGTAATACATTATTGCACATGTAAGACTGTTTACTAGGAGGGGAAGGAGTGAGAATATTTGGAATTTAAAATTTGTTAAAATGAATATTAAAATTGTTTTTCATGTAATTAGGAAAAAATAAAATATTATTAAAAAATACAACAGTACTTGACTATCTTATATTCTCTACTTGTTAAGATCAAATATGTTCTTGTAGATGTTTCTGGATTTTTTTCAAATGAATGAAAAAGCCATTTATTAAGTTCTTATTGTATAAAATGCACTGTTGTAATAGAAATAGAAAAACAAGCTAATACATTATTTTCAAAGAGTTCACAGTACAACAGGGACAGCTGTCCTTATTGTAGAAACCATTTTATATTAAACTTCTTTTTAATCTTTATCCATTTCCCATTTTCCAATTAACAGTTTAAGTCGGTTGAGTTACAACTGGTTCTCAGTGTAATAAAGTAAAAATATTATTTAACATACCTACTTACATAAAATGTGGAAAAACCATCAACTATATATTGCATGGAGCCATTTTTCTCCCAGGAACAAATGAAGAGACATGTAATGAAGAGAGGATTGGACTTATATAGTCAGGAAGATCTGGATTCAAGTTTAGTCACTGACATAATAGCTGAGTGTCCTTGAGCAGATCACCCAACATTGTGGATGTACATCCAGGCAACAAGATGCTGATCTACATTAGTCAAGAGAGTTCTTCATCAAGAACTCCTCTATGAAATCATAGGTACTGTAAATAAACAAAGAAAATGGTTATGTTCGGGGGGGGGGGGGGAAGACTAAGAGTCAAGAGAATTGGATTCCTACATTAGCAAGATCCCTGAAAACAAGGTCTATTTTTTTTTATTAATCTTTATATCCCCAGAGTTTAGCACAGTACCTGGAATATAGTGGGCACTCAATAAATACTTGTTGACTTGACTTCACTATAGTTCTAGTTTTATTACTATCTTACCTCACTTTCTGTGGGTTTGTGGGGCAGAGCAAGGTTTGAGTCCGGGTCTCTCTCTTACACATAGAAACAGTGACCACTCACAGATATCAGCACTACTGATCAGCACAAGACCTTTGACTTTCTCTGTTTCTTTCCAATTTAGGCTTAGATTTACCCCTTCCATGGTAGCTTACTGGCCACTTACCCCAAAATGAATCATCATATTGTAGCTGACTTAGTTCTGATCTAAGCAGTTTAGTTTATAGATTTTCAGGATCTTTTCCACCTAACTGAAATTAACCAATCTAATCCAACAAAAATTTATTAAGGCACTTCACTAAACTGTGGTGATAATAAAAAGAATGACAACCCTGCCCTCAAGGATTTTATAGTCTAAAGGGATTGTATCCTATGTACAAATTAACTACTATCCTGATCCCCAATTCAAAACAGGTCTACTATGCTTATTCTCTTTCCCTTCCCTCACTCTAAGAGAAAGGGATGTCTTTTTTTTTTTTTTTTTTTGCTTTAAACAAAAACTGTTAAGTCCTCATTAAATTAAAAATATTTTAAAACAAATCCATTCACCTTTGTCCTTAATCCTATTCCTAGCCTTGAAATTACCACAATATTTATTCCATTCCTTGCTGACAGTTTTAAACCCTCTATTTCTTCTCCTGTGCTTTCAACCATTCCTCCTCTCCCTCTGTCCACATAGGGAATCATACCCTTACTTACGAGTTCCCTGTACAAAGGAATATAAATTTTGATTGCTGAAATCTTTCAAGATATTTTGTGGTTTATAGGCTAGATCTCTTTTTTAAGGAGCATACTTAAAATCTAAATCACTATCAATGAGAGAATTGATAGGGCAACAAAAGGTCCCAGCTCAAGTCACACTTGATAGTTTGAGCTGAGATGACTCAGAGTAAGTGTAAATAGCAATTATTTCTGTTTTGTCCAGAAACTGAGGGTCTTCCCCTACCAGATTTATTTATTTATTTATTTATTATGGTTTGTTTTTGTTTCCGACTAGGTAAAAGATGCCATTTTTTGCCTTTTTTTCTTACCTAATTTTAATCACTGAATAGGCATTGCTCAAAAAGGCCAAGATTTCCCACTGAATCTGGGGCCATCTTCAGTCATCCTGATCGCTATCTTACCACTGGACCCAGATGACTTTGGGGAGAAAGTGAGGCTATAATTTTTGCATTGTCTTCCCTCACTCAAATCCAATTCATTTGCAAGTGATGACATTATCTCCCTAATGTCACGATCCTCTTGGAGATGGAATGACAATGAAAGAATAAGATTTTCAACCATACCAGGTATTCCCTTTCTAGAAACCACTTTTATTTAACTCCTGGTACATTTGACATTCTCCCCTTCAAATTCTTTTTTCTCTTTCTTTTTAAGTTAGACGTTTCCTCAATGAGTAGTGTAAACTCCTTGTCTCCATTTCTTCTCCATTTACTAGCAATTAACTTTCTGAAATTTATTTTTAAAATTTTTTTCTCAGATGTTACTGTTGATCTCTTAATTACCAAATCTAGTGTCCCTTTCTCTCTTCATTCACTATTGCATGTGACACTGCTGATCATCTCCCATTTTCTCTTTTTTTTCTTTTTCAGAATTCCCAATTTCCTCTTCTTCAATCTTTCTTTGTTTCCATTAATTGTTCTGGATTTTCTTTCTGTCCCCTATGAGAATTTCCCCTAGTTAAGACTGTTGTTTTCCGTTCCTCTATATTTATGCTAATTAGCTTTTACTCTCATTTCTATGTAAAGACTCAATTTTTTTTTTTTTTAAATCTCGTCTTAAATGCTAGGCAGCTAGGTGACACAATGGAGAAGATTGGGCCTGGAGTCACCAAGTAGGCTCAAATAAGGATTTAGACACTAATTTTGTATCCTTAGACAAGGACTTAACTTTTGCTGCAGTTTTCTCAACTGTAAAATGGGAGTAATAAAAGTACCTACCTTCATACAGTTATTGTGGTCAAATGAGATAATATATAAAAAACACTTAGTACACTGTCTGGCACACAGTAGGTACTTAATAAATGCTTCTTTTCTTCCTCCCATCTCCAAATGCTTTACAAATACTTGTACTTGAATAGACACTGTTTCTTTCTTTTTTTTCTTTATTAAAGCTTTTTATTTGTATAACATACGTATGGGTAGTTCCTCAGTATTGATTTTTACAAAGCTTTTAGTTCCAAATTTTACCTCCAGTCCCTACCCCTCCCCTAGATGGCAGGAAGTCCATTACATGTTAATAATGATAAAATACTTGACAAGTTGTTGTACAAGAAAAAAAAAACAAAACAGAGAAAGAAAACACACTGTATGCAAACATCAATAAAGAGCACAAAAATATTATGTTGTAGTCCACATTTCACATCCCTCTCTCTGGGTGTATATGGCTTTCTTCACTGAACAATTGGAACTGGTTTGAGACATTTCTTTGTTGCAGAGAGCCATGACCATCAGAGTTGATCATCATATAGTATTGTTGTTGCCGTGTATAATGATCTCCTGGTTCTGCTCGTTTCACTCAGTATCAGTTCATGCAAGATAGACACTGTTTCTTGCCCTTTCTCCATCCCTTAGATTTTCTTTATTTCTATTTTCTTTTGATGGCTCTTTCCCTGTTACTATGAAGGGCTGACTTAAAAGACACTTAGGAATCATGTTTGTGATCTTCAAGGAATTCTGATGAATCCTTGCCTTTTAAAACTCAACATATTTAAAGTAAAAACCATCATCTTCCCTTTGAAAGCAACTTCTCAATTTCTTTGCCTCTATAAAGTGACCCTACCCCATCATTCTCCCAATCCCTTAAATTTCACGCCTTAGTGTCACTTTTTTTTTTTTTTTGCTTTTTGCTGAGGCAATTGGGGTTAAGTGACTTGCCCAGGGTCACACAGCTAGGAAGTATCTGAGATCAGATTAGAACTCAGGTCCTCCTGACTTCAGGGCTGGTGCTCTAACCACTGTGCCACCTAGCTGCCTCTCTTAGTGTCACTTTCTATTTCTAATTCCATTTCATTTCCTCTTATTTAAACAGTTTTCTAAATTTTTCTCTGAAACATCTCTTACTAATACCACTGTTGTCATCCTAATACAATCTCTTTTCATTTTACCTTTAGGTAGCATTTTTGCCAGCTATTTTGTCTCACACTCCCTTGATATTTTATTAGTTTCATATGGTAGAAAGAGTATTGACCTGAGAGCTAGGATATATGCATATCAACTGATAACATGCTATATACTTTTATTGTTAACAAATAAAATTGTTTATTTTATTTTTATAATTATTTTATTTTTTGGCTGTGTCCAACTCTTTGTGACTCTATTTAGGGTTTTCTTGGCATAGACTATAATGGTTTGCCCAAGGTCACCCATCTAGTAAGTATTTGAGACAAGATTTGAACTCAGGAAGATGAATCTCCAGGCACTCTATCCTTAGCTTTTGGACAAATCACTCACCCTCTCTTGGTCTCATTCTTCACATAGTTAAAATGAAAGGATTAAACCAGATAATCATTAAGAGCTCTAACAGTCAATACTCTCTACCCTTGGCATTGAATTTATAAAAGAACATTAAGCTTTTGGCTTGATTTAAAAAAAAAAATGAATGGATCCTCTTCAAGTTTCTCTATATCTTGATACTTTGGCAATATCTTTATTGTTTCTTTGATAAGGAAGATCTATCTCTTTGTGACATTTAATTGATAGAATCTATTAGAAAACATGTTTAAGAAGAATGATTATATTTAAAAGGGATAAATAAAAATGAGTCTTGTTTGAATAATATGAATGAACCTCATCTTGCTTTTCTGGAGTTATTTTTTTTAATAGCTTAAACACATGATTGTATGGTATGCTTCTGGGTCTCTAAATATCCCTGAACAAGACAGCTGGTAGGACATTCTGAATGGGATGCATTGCTACAATAGTAGTAAACAACCTTGGAATGGTTTGTGCAGAGAACTCAGCTGCACACTCTCCAACAGACAACAAACATCTTTCAGCAGGGAAACCTTATGCTTCTTTGCTAACTTTTCTAATGGTAATAAACAAACAAGATAAATAAACTCATCTGAGAAATAAAGTCACAGGGAGAAAATCTGAGGTTAAAACGGAAAAACAACAGAACAGTCAGGAAAAGCAATTTTTACATGGAGCAGTAGAGCATTAGTTAAAAAAAAAAAGCTGATTATCAATGTGAGTTTTTTCATTAAATCCTGTATTACCACTGGGTGAATTAATTTGTTTCTGTAACCAGGTATCTGAAATTTTTTATATTAAAATATTTTAATGACTGACATTAAGTATAATTTATGATCACAAATTTAAAGAGAAAATGGGAAAATGATTAGACTAAAAATGTTGGAGGTACATTTAAGCAAAAAAAAATTCCTATGAAGTAAAGTCTAGTTTTGCCTTTTACTTAAATTGTAAAATAGTAGCTCTATTTTTCCCCAGGGGATATATAATAAACAAAAAAGAATGAGAACTGCTGTTATCCTCAAAAGTTGACAAAATTAGAGCATTGCTTGAAGAGTTCATCAATGATTCTAGGCTAATATATCACCAATTTTTCTTTTATAGAACACTCAGAATTATATGGATATCTGACATTTCAGAGCCCCTTGAAGATGAAGAGTAGGTCCACAATTAAAGATAATAGGAGTGAGATCATGGCAAAACTTTTGGATAATTATCACTACAGGAAATCTAAAATCTATAGAAAAACTATAAAATCTATGGACAAGTTCAGAAAGTACTACCTTCCATAATAGCAATCTGTCTACCATGGATGATGTTTGTTGCCTATGTGAAGCCTTTCCAAAAGCAAAAAAAAAAAAAAGATTATAAAGATAAGAAATATTCAAATGATAAATGCAAAACAGTTTGGTGGTCTCCATAGAATCTAGAATAAAAAGAATTTAAAATAAATAAATAGAATAAATGGATCCAAGTCTTAGTAATCCTCTAGGATCTAATGTTTTTTCCTTTTCTTTATGGAGCCTTAATTATTTATCCAAGGTATCCATTATCCAATTTAGCACTGTCCAAGGAAGAATGGTAATATATGAATGTTCACATGACAAAAAAGTTGTACTTTCTTGCACAGCAGAGATATAAAGGGATCTACTACAAAGCATATTAAATATAACTAAACATATAATAAACTCTGCTCTGATTCCATGCTCAAGAGGACATTTTCTTATTATTCATTTCATTTCCCAAGTTTCTAAATACTGGAAATGAATATGCCTACAAAATGAGTGTTTCAATGATCAGAAGGCAAGTTGAGGAATTGATCCCAAAACAAGATTAAGTCAGAAGGAGCAGGTTGAAGCTCTGGTTCTTTCACTAATTAGCTTCAAGATATAAGTTTCTCCATCTGTCAGATCTCTAAGTTCCCTCTGAGCTCCAATTAATGGTCACCCATTAATAAATCCATGTACCTCATTATAAGTTAATAAAATGGCATTGTTATAATATAGTATTATTGAGCACTTATATATTGCTTTAAGGTTTGTAAAACACTGCATATGTAATCTCATTTGATACTGTTGTACTATAAACTAAGTGCTGTTACTAATCCTATTTTACAGATGACAAAACCAAGACTGAGAAAAGTTAAATGAATTGCCCAAGGTAATGAAGCCAATAAGTAGCTGAGGTAGAATTTGAACTCAAACCTTCTTAACTTGTAACTCAATTTCTTATTAGTTCTGGTGGCTTGACCGGAACTTTAGCTTTGCATTTACATGTACTGGATTCAGTCTCAGTGTCTTACAGAAAATCTTTGGCTCATTTCCTCGACTCAAGTTTTCCCTTGGGGACATCAGAATTTAGCTCATAATTAAATTTCTGCAATAAAAGGAAAAGGGTTATAACTTTCATGAAAACACTCAGACTAGTATCATTGGATATAGAGTAGATTTTATTTACCCAACCAAAAAGACTCAACTCAAGCCTTTAAATTAAAAAAAAAAATAATTCACCTTCCTATTCCAGTAAGCTTCATTTTCCAGAGACATGTACAACCTTCCAGACTTGTATCTGTTATCTCCAATGGCTAACATAGTTCCTGGCACATAGTAGGTGCTTAATAAATTCTTACTGATTTATTGATTCTTATATTAGGAAAATATTTAGAATTGCTAGAAAATAAAATCATCTATTCTTTTGGTAATCTCTAGAATTCCAGAGATTGGTAATTTTCCATTCTTATAATATTACCTTAGTGTACTTCCCCTATCAAAAGGACAAAGTACTAAATCTGCAAAGAGTCAATCCTCTTTCTCAGAACTGGAGGGACCCCACAATTCACTGAGCAACGAAGGCTGAAGTTTGGGTTTGCTCTCCCACATTGTAGTTCTGTCCCTTACTAACTCCTCAGTTACAGTTCCTACTAAAGTCCAAGAACTTGGCTTGATCTAGGAAGGTTTCTCCCAAGTTCAGGTGGCTTAGTCCAAGAACTCTTCTAAAAATCCATCATCACTGCTCACAGCTTGCATTTCGGAACCTTTTAGCTTATCCCAGGAACTCCTTGCTATTCTACAATTATCTTCATCTACCGTCATTAATGAGTCAGGGTGGTTCCCTAGTATAAATGATTTCAAGGAATATGATAACTTGGAAGGACTGTGGCTGTGCAGGCTCACTTCCAAGGATCAAAACTCCTGGTTCTTTTTCTTAGTTCTTCACTCTCCTTTAAATTTTTTTTATTTTAATATTAGCTTTTTATTTTCAACATACAAGATTAGTCTTCAACACATCCCTGAAAAATTCCATGTACCAAACTCTTCTCCCTCCTTTCCACTTACTCTCCTTCCCCAGACAGCAAGCAATCCAATACAAGTTAAACAGGTGCAATTTCTCTAAACATATCTCCACATTTATCATGCTGCACAAGAAAAATCAGATCAAAAAGGAGAAAAAAAGAGAGAAAAAAAGCAAGCAAACAACAACAAAAAAGTGAAAACATGGTGCTGTAATCCACATTCAGTCCCCATAGTCCTTCCTCTAGATGCAGATGGCTCTATCACAAGTTCATCCACTCTCCTTTTTTTAAGGGCTAAGACCAAGGTTACATAGCCAAGAATATAAAATAATTATGAATCATTTGATCATTCTAAATGTATGGCAATGAAGATGCCCAGGAATGGGGAAGAATTTGTATTTTGGCTATTAGGAAGGCATCATAAAATTTCTCAGTAGAACAACAAAATGGATCTAGATGGATGCCTGAGTGCACTGCCCACTATATAATTTTAGTTAGTATGAATCATTCTTTCAGAATACAATCACAATTGGTGAACTGAAAAAATAAATCAATATTCTCCACTTGCAAAGCTGAGGACCAGACAGACTCTTAGACCATGATGAATGAATCAAAGCATAGTAGTCAGTATATGAGATTTATCTGGAAACAGTTTTTCTTTAGTACAGAAGCTACCAGAAGAAGCAATTAAAATATCTTTAGGAGAGTTATTTGCATGGTTGTACTTTTCCTAGAGGGAAAAGATTACTCCTTGCGAATTATAACTGTTGTCTTTCTTTGTATCCCTAACACAGCACAGTATCTGGCACACAGTAAGTAATTAATGACTCATGAGGAGGACTCACAATGTTTTTGGCAAAGCTTCATATAACAACTAAGAGATGTTGTGTAGAGAGTGCTAGGTTTGGACTTAGAAAAACCTGAGTTCAAATCCTGAGCTAATGGTGTGATCCTAGGAAAGTCCCTTAATCTCTCAGCCTTAATTTCCTCATCTGTAAAATGAGGACAATTGTAGCACCTTATCTCACAGGTTTGTTTTGAGGATCAAATAGCAATTTTAAATGCAAATCTTAAAATACTAATTACATGCTAACGGTTATTAAAAGTTGTCCATCCTTGATTGAGGAGGCTCTAAGGAAGAAGAAACTTTTTTCAGGTGGCTGAAATTTACCCTGTACTTTGAAGATCTACATATTAGGATTGGGGGGGAGGGGAAGGGTTGTTTCAATTCTCAGCCCAAGCAAGATAGCTGCCAAAAGTAGGAATTCCCTTTCTTTCCTAAACTGCCATTGCAGCAGAGTACAGGATACATCTTTTTATGTGATTGATTTCCTGATTAGTAACAAGATTCCAACTAGACAGGAAGGAGCTGCTAGCTGGAATGTTACAATATATTTCCTAGTAGCTAATAGGAATGATAAAATCAATGGGAAAACTCTAGAAGGTATGCTATACTCAGGACAATACCCAGAAAATAAATCAGCTTTTAGGTCTTGTTGCATCAATTTAACTATTTTGTGGGCTCTCCTCAAGAAAGTCATATGCCTCAGACTTAATTATGGTAACCCATTCAAGCCAGAAAACTCTGAGAAGCCTAGATAATGGCTGAAATAAACAGAACAGACAGATGAACCAGAAACTATATTGATTCTTATACAGGAAACCCTTTTTTTTTTTTTTTTTTACAGGGCTTCCTATGTAAAAATCAATATAGTACAGTGGAAAGAAATGAATAAGAATCAGGAAGCCATAGTTCAGGTCTCATCAATTCAATCCAACAGCAATTTAAATATTGAGTGTCCACTATTACTAGAGATTCAAACACAAAAATGAAATAGTCCCTACCCTCAATGACTACATTCAGGGAGGTGGGAGTGGAGAAGTATAAAATATGGAGAGAGGTAAATAAATACAAGGTAATTTGAGGAAGGAGAAGGTATGAATAACTGGAGGGGAATAGGAAAGGCTCACTGGAGAGATTGAGACTTGAAGGAAGGATTTGAAGAAATCAAGAAGAAAGGGACTAGCCTGTGTGACAACTCGAAGATGAGAGATATAACATTGAATGTGAGGAGTACCTTGGCTGGAATGTAGCATATGTAAAAGAAAATTAATCTTTCATGTTTTTAATCTTTTACTTCATTTCTTCCATCTATTCCAGGAGCTGGGTTTTTTTGGAGGGAGGGTTCTTTTTTTTGAGTGTAGTTAGTTTACCAAATGAGCTCTCTTATTCCAGAGTATTTTCTTGATTATATTAGGCATGTTCTTCTATTTATTCTTAACAGTCAGCTCCTAGATAGGGACTTTTTTGGTAGGGCTTTGCTCAATTCATCTTGGATAAGGTAAGTTAAATATTGTTATATGAATGGGGCATGAAGCTTTAATCCTTTGTTCTTACCTCTGAATTCTGATGGTCCAAGAAGCCACAGAAGTACTGCTAAAAGCCCCATCTTCCATCTCCCAAGTTTCTTTTACCTGTGACCCTGACTATCCTTGACAGCACATCAAAGATTGAGACCTTTTGTTCAGGCTACCTGGGACCTCTACTTTATTTCTTTCTCCTAGACAGTCACAAGATGGAAGCTGGCTTTGTGTCTTGGTGAGGCTCTAATGGACTATGGAATAGCAGATGGTGTTCAAGCTTCAAACCGTTTGAAGAACCTTGTAGCATCAGCCCTGATTCCTCCTTTGCTAGTTTTGTCTCCTGTAGTCACTCTAATAACCAGGGGCCAATATCCCACTGGTTTCAGGACCTATTTATTAGAGATTGAACTGTTAAGCTGTCTTCAGGCCCACCGGGACATTTCCAAACAAAATATTTAAAGTCTTTGGGCCATTTTTTTTTCATGTGTCTTGGACTGCACAGAAGAGTTATTGATGTTTCTCTTTGATTTCATTGAACCATTGCTTCACCTTGCACCTTTTAAATTTTTTTGCAGGGATATTTCTCAAGAGATCTGAGCTTAACTGCCAATTTTCATGTTGCAGTCTTTGATGCTTATTGAAATGTCTTGAAAGGTAAACTCCATTATGGAGATTTGTAAATGCAAGAGTGAGGAGTATGCTTTTTAACTCCATTTCAGTAGAGAACTACTGAAGATTTTCAAACAGTGGGTTACATGGTCAGGCCTGTTATTTAGAAAGATTATTTTGGCAAGTCTATGAAGGATAGATTGTTAAGGAGAAAGCCTAAAAGCAAATTAAAAGGTTCAGACAAGAGGTAATGAAATTTTGTATTAGAGAAATAGCCATTGAGGAAAGAAAAGGAAGGGGATGGTTATAAGAGATGTGAAGGTGAATCAACAAGATTTAACCACTAATTGGATCTGGAGAACAAGAGAGAGTAGAGAATCAAGAATAACTCTCAAACTGTGACTATATTGATGCTCTCAAGAGAAATGGGGGAAGCACAGGAAGAACCAGCTTGTTACCAGTTGACTCTCAGATGAAGGAACTACTAGTTTATAATGGTTCCTAGCCTTCAAGGTTTTGTGATTGTGTTTATTATTCTGTTGTTCACTCTACAAATACCAAGAAAGGAGAAACTGAGTCAGCAAAGAGATCAGGTCACAGGGGATTGAGGGTGAGTTGGTAAATACCTAGAGACTGAGTCACCAAAGGCCTGATTGAACTCATATTCGAGATCACTGCCTTTGTTTTGTCCCAACATTGTAAGGATTGATGCACACTTAAAAGATAGTCCATATGCAGAACTCCATAAGCCTATATTAGGTTTCTTGGTCAGGCCTAATGTCTTTAGTCCTAGTCCTGTAGAAGGTCTTGTGTGGCAAGAAGCCTGGTGTCTGTGCAATTGATGTTTATATTATTTTCCTCAGATGATTCAGGAGAGCAAATGAGAGAAAGTAATGCCTCCACATAAGGCAGTAGGCTTTGTAGTGATAAAGCTGCATAATCTAGTCCCTGAGAGTAACTAGGTTTGAAGTGAACAATTAACTCGAGAGCAGAAACCTTGCTATCAGCAGCAGTCTATACCTCCTGGGCATAAGGCAAGTAAGGAGGACTGCTGCTGTTTTCTCTGCCAGCAAAAACAGGCATAAGAGAGAATAGGTTCCATCTTTATACCTGACAGTCTATTATCACCTATCTGGCCCTCTTCTATCACACTAGGGAGTGAGTTAAGATGTTTTTCTCAGACAATTAAGAGATTTGGAAAAGAGATTGCATCTCCTTTATACATGTCAGTAGGTTCTAGGGTGAAAAGAATCAGAAGAACCCCACTTTCATTGGTAAAAAGATAGCAACTTTGCCCCCAAACCTCACTCTGTAGAATTAGTGGCCAATTTCCACAGTCCTGGCTGTATCTTGTACAAATCTCTTAACATTTATGGATTTCAGGGTTTTTTTTTTTCCATCTGTAAAATAAATGAGTTAGATTTTATAATCTAAGGTTTCTAAGGTCTCTTTGAGCTCTATCTAAGGGAGAGGAAATGTGATTACTGCCTCTATTCCCTCCTCCCTCTTTCCATGTCAGTTTATATAATCACAAACTAGAGTTATATATATTTATGTATATACTATATGTATAGTTACCTATAGTTATGTATAGCTTATATAATCACAGACTAGAGTTATGTATAGTATACAAATACAAATAGTCCTTGGAGGAATAAGAAGTACTTCAGATTTTAGGGTAGTAACCCTAGGCTACTCCTATTATTACAAGTCATGAGTCCCTATCCACTGTGTTTCCTATTAATAATCAGTCAGTAGATCTATCAGATTTAAGCAAAGGATTTAGGTGAGATGATATAGAAAGAAAAAAAGTTGGCATAAAACATTCCCTTCTCCCCTACCCAAGTCAAGGGCAAACTACCACAAATATACTTAGTCCCCAAAGAAGGAATGTGTTCCAAGTTAAAGCACAAATGTAATGAGGTACAATGTATAGAATTCATATATAACAAAAAGCAACTTACAACTCTTGACCTCTAAGTCCTTTCTCTGTAGAGTCCTTACCAAGCTTCCCTCACAAGCAGCATCTCTGCTCAGTTGAGTTCTCAAGAGTCTTCTCCTTTCTTGAGTCCATAGTTGGCACTCTTCCCTTCTGTCCTAGAAGCTATTTCCTCTCTTGTGTCTTTCTGTATCCAAGTCTGTCCTGAGGAAACATCTCTGTTCCCAGATAAATGTGTTTTAATTTTTTCCCTTTCTTCCCCCAGTGATCCAATATATGTTAAACATGTGCCATTCCTCTATACATATTTTCACAAATACTATGTTGACATTCACATTCAGAGAGGTAATTCCTTAACCCTTTTACCATTCATTCACTAAAAAGTCACTAAACGTAAGGTATTTGTTATTCAGTTATTTCAGCTGTTTCTAACTCTTCTCGACTCCATTTTGGGAGTTTCTTGGCAAAGATATTGAAATGTTTTGCCATCTTCAGTTCATTTTCCAGATGAGAAAATGGCAAAAAACAGAATTAAGTGACTTGCCCAGTTTCATACTGCTAGTAGGTTTCTAAAGTTAGATTTGAACTCAGGTCTTCCTGACTTCAAGCCCTGTACTTTACCCACTTGTACCACCTGGCTGCTCCTATGATGCATCAATTTGAACCCAAATGAAAATGTTAAGATTGACAAGAAAGCATCAAGCTTTAATATATAATGTATAATTATAATTACATAATTTATTAAAAACTTTCTACTTTGAATATGAGTCCAGATGTGTTCTTCTATAAATGGGTACTTAAGAAAAACTCAGCAAATGTCTATAACCTTTCAAAAATATACTGGTTTAAGCTATCTAGAAATAGTACATTTTGATTCTAAAACAAAAACTAAGTCAATAAGATAATGGGCCTGATTTAAATGAAAATCACAGTATTTGTAACTAGCTGAAAATGAAATCAATGTTATTGCAGAGAAGGAATATAATTAAATGTATTTTTAAACAGCAGCTCCCCACCCCAGTTGCAGAAATCACAGCACACTCTCCCAGTATTCCTCACACCTCATCATTTTGGAATGCACTGGCAAGCCACAAGTTGGTCTGAAGAATGTGGAGTTTCCGTAGTACTTTAGAAGATACCAAATAACACTGGTTAGTCACATTCCTTCACTTTGAGATCATTGTTATCCATTTATAAAGCAGAGAAACGGAAAGATGTTAGGTGTCTGACATTTTAATTTCTTTACCACTCAATAAAATTGCTAAATGACTACAAATGCAAGTACAGCATATTGCTCTCTGTTCATTTGAAATCAGTCTCTAGATAACTTTATGAAAGGAACAGCATAGTTTGGCAACTAGAGCAAAGAGTGAGAGGTCAAGAATTTTCATTTTCTTTCATTTGTGTATATTAAGAGCTCAATAGTTTGTGTGTCATTCAATAATTATAATTATATAATTTATATATAATTATTCAAGTTATACAAGGATACCGTGTGTATAATGTATATGTATAAAAGTGTGTGTGTATATATATGTGTGTATATACATACACATAAATACACACATACATATATATATATATGTATGTGTATATATAGCAAATAATCCCCTTAATTTTAAGGATGCAGTTTACATTTAAGTAAAAACTTCCTATAAGGTATGTATTATACTAAAATGAGTAGCTGAGACATGCTACAGAACCTTATCTCTTATCTCTTAAACAAAATGGGCATCCCTCTAAGACAATTTGAGATAGCTTTAGAAAGCAAAATACTGAGCTTTTCTAAATGTTGTCAGATCTTATGATTTCCCTAAATCAGTCAATCAGCAAGTATTTATTATGTAGCAAGCATTATGGTAAATTCTGGGAATAAAGAGAGGCAAAATAAAGTCCCTGCCCTTAATGAGCTTACAATTCAATAGAGGAGACAACATGCAAATAACTATGTGTAAACAAGAGATATACAGGGTAAATTGGAGATAATCAACAGCCAGAAGACACATGTATTAAGGGGGATCAGGAAAGGCTTCTTGCAGAAGGTGAGACTTGAAGAGAATCAGGAAAGTTAGGAGGCAAAAATGGAGAAGTAAAGACTTCCAGCCATGAGGGATAGCAAATGAAAATTCTGGGAGTCAAGGGATGGAGTTCTTATTTGAGCAATAGCAAGGCCAGTGTACTAGATCACAGAGTACTTAGGAAGGAGGAATGAAAGAAGTGTATTTTTTTTTTAACCAGGTTAAACTACATATACACACACGTGTGTGTGTACATGTATATATATATATTTATACATATCTATTTCTTATATTTCTCAGCTCCAACAATCTATTCACTAGCCTATCTTTGTCCTTGAAAGCATGATGCTGCCCTACTATCAAAATACGATAAGTAGAAATTCCAATTTACTGGAACAGCTAGGTGGTGCAGTGGATAGAGCACCAGCCCTGAAGTCAGGAGGACCTGAGTTCAAATCAGAACTCAGACACTTAACATTCCCTAGCTGTGTGACCCTGGACAAGTCACTTAACCTCAATTGCTTCAGTAAAAATCAAAAAAAAATTCTAATTTATAAAACAAATAAATGATTAGTGATTATACTAATATTATCTAGCATACGTAGAATTTTAAGATTTGCAAAGTGCTTTACAAATATTATATAATTTTATCCTCACAACAACCTGGGTGGTAGCTTTTATTATTATCATACTCATTTATAAGTGAGGAAGCTGTGCTAAAATCATAAGTGCCTTGTTACCAGGGTCAAACAACTAGGAAGTATTTAAAGTCATATTTGGTGTCAGATCTTTTTCACTCTAGATAGACCTTTCTAACTAATAGTTGCTGCCTCAAAGAAACAAGACAAAAGACATTAAATCTCACTTGATGAAATGATTAACTGACTTATTCTTTAAGTAGTGACCTTCTTTCCCACATTCAGTATTTACTTGTAAATTATGCTCTATTTGATACACATCTTCAAAAAATAAAGATAAAATGCAAGTAATCAGTTCAATTACAGAGATAAAGATAAAATCTTCCTGAAATTATAATAGGTCTATTTTCTGACTCAGGCAATGTAAACAATGTAAAAATTTGTTTCCCTTGACTATATTAGTTAAATGGTGGGCTTCTATTTGGGGGTGGAAAGGAAAGTTCATGGATACTGATAATGATTAAGAAAAATTAAAGAAAGAAATGAACATTAATAGGACATAAAATATTCAAAACTGGAATAGAAGGAGATACCAACAAGCATTAGATTTAATACATGCTTTCTTTTTTTTGGGGGGGGGCGCAAGGCAACTGGGGGTAATGACTTGCCCAAAGTCACACAGCTAATAAAAGTAAAGTTTCTGAGGCTAGATTTGAATTTGCATCTTCCTAACTGTTCCTAAGTCTTTCCATTGTATCACCTCGCTGTCTAATATATACAAAGTAATACAAGTTTGTAGCTTCATTATAAAATCTGCTTTTTCCATTGGTTGTATATTGAAAAGTTCATATTAAGTTCATAATAAAAAATGTTTTAGAAAATTTGTCCATAGGAAAATATTATTCTATTTTCACATATCTCTATAAAGGCTGTTCAAAAAGTCTTAGAGCAGTTTAAAGTAATTAAAGTTTGTATGCTTTGCATATAAGTTTTTAAATATTATAGATTCTATATAATCCCATACCAGAGACATTCCTTTATTGAGTTAGTTCCCTTATCTTCCTCATTATTTTCCCAGCTCTCAATCTATAGTTTTGTGATCTTAATTTATAAAATGAGATATATTTATATTATTCCTAACCAATAGCTTAGTCTGCTTTAAATAGTCAGGCAAACTACACTTGTAACCGATGATTAATGATTTTTAGACAATAAATACATTAAGAAAACTGCCCATTTAGATGAAAACTACAGTGAACATTTTTATAAAGAAAATAATTTTTTTGTCACATGCATTTCCTGTTTTTCACCAATGTTTTTCTTTCTTCCTCCCCCTTTTCTTTGAGCATTATAATAAATATATAATAAATATATATATGTATATAATATATATATATATAATAAAAGATATATTAAAAGATGTTTCTTAAAAAAGCAAGTTACCTGGATAACAAAAGTTGTTGCTACACATTGCTCCCTTTCCTAGCTATAAAAAATACTAGGAGAACCTGAACTCCTGGTATTCTAGAAGCAGATGAAAAGAGTAAGACACTGGTTAAAGTAACAATTCAGATTCAAGGACAAAAGGGATAATTTAATTTATTTTGACATGCTCAAATTCACAAATTTGCTATTCTTTAGCACTTGACAAAGATCCCTACACTATGCAAAGCATGTTGTGTGCCACAATATAATAAGAGCTGACATTTAGGTGGTACTTTAAAGATTTATAAAACATTTTAAATCCCAAGTGTCCCAAATGTCTAAGTGCAGTATCATGTTAGTTTTAAGAACATTCCTGTAGTTTATCTTCATTAAGTATCACAATGATGCTGTGAGATTGGTTCTGCAGGTATTATTGCTGTTCATTTATTCAGTTGTGTCCAACTCTTTGTGACCCCCATGGACATGCCAGGCTTGCCAGGGTTCATTGCTTCCGTGACATTATCTATTAATCTCATTCTTTGCCATTTCCTTTTCCTTTTGCCTTCAATATTTATTAATATCAAGGTCTTTTCCAATGATTCTGACTTCTTTTGTGACTAAAGGGTTTAAACTTCAGTTTCAATATTTGTTTTTCCATTGAGTTGTCTAAATTAATTTCTTAAGTATTGGACTTACTGTATATCTTCTTCCTGTCCAAGGAGGTCCCATCATACAGTTAAAGAAACTGAGACCCAGAGAAACTGAGTAGACAGACTTAGCTAGTTAGTGACAGTGACTAGATTCAAACCCTGGTGTTTCTTGACACCAACTCTATCATTGTTTTCACTATATCACTCTGCCGTCATAGATTATTAGCAAACATTAACTTGTTTTTCTCTGAGGAAGAGTATGTAGTCATTTTCTTTCACCTCTGACCTTCTTTAGATTAGTTCAGGGGGTGGAAAGAAACAATATAAAATAAATAGGGAAGAAAAAATGGCAAGCAATTGTCAAATACTGGGAAAAAAAGACTCAGAGCAAGTGCATAGATATCAGCCACTTTCTTCTGCAAGTTTGGTGGCTAGTGAAAAAATAGATTCATTACAGGAGAAAATAACATGACAAAAATAAGCTTTTGACAAAGAGGATAAAAGCTAATGTTAGAACAGACTTAATGGGGGGGGGGAAGACATCAAAGCCATTTGCTCTTTTACATGATGAATAGTAGCAATGTTTTGCCTTTTCAACCACCAGAATCCAACAGAGTAAACTGGTGATTTTAGAAAAAGAGAAAAATCCCTTTGAATCACAAGCATTAGAAGCCCCCACCACTAATGTTAACCTACTCACATAATTATAATTTGCTATACTAGCTATCCCAGTATGGAATTTTCAGTCAGAGTTATTTGAGTTTATCTTCTGGATTTTAATTATTGTTTCAGGTACCCCATCTTCATAATTAGGAAGAAGATTAGATGACCTATAATTTCTAAATTATAGTTCTAAATCCATGATACTAAAATCCAATTCAACAAGTGGATAGAGCTGAACCATTATTTAAAAAGGTCCTAAAGGTAACTATAGCCTACCCATTTAACCATTTAAAAAAAAGATACACACATATATTTTAAAATACACACATATACATATACATATATGTACCTTGAGAGAGTGACCATGTCAGCATCAAAACCAAGTCAGATCAAATATTACATGGCTACTGTGGGTTAGGCTTTTTCAAGCACTAAGATATAAAAGCAAGAAAAAAAGGCTTTGCTTTCAATGAGCTTATAATCAGTAGATTGTACTGAAGACAATATGAAAAAACTATGAACAAACAAGATATGTACAGGATTAATTGGAAATCATGACAAAGGAAAGACAGTAGCACAAATGGACCAGAGGAAAGTTTCTTGCATAAAGTGGGATTTTAGCTCATACTTAAAGGAAGCAAGGAAAGTTAGGGGATACACATAAGAAAGTAGTGATTTTAAAGAATGGGGACAGAATTCAAAAGATAGAGTGAGTGAGTATGCTGTGTGAGAAATAGCAGTGTCATTGGATCACAGAATATGTGAAGGGCAGCAAAGCAGAAAACTGGAAAACAAGGAAGGGTTGTAAAGTTATATAGGGCTTTGAAAATCAAATAGAGAATTTTATATTTAATCCTCCAAATAACAGGAAATCAGTACAGTACATTGAATGGGGGGAAAGACAATCACATGGATTTGTTGGCTTAAGTTAGTTTTAAAAGAGGAAAGAAAAGGAAATGGGAAAAGAAACCACTGGAAGAAATGGTGAAGAAGATCTCAAAAAATTATTGAGATCAAAATGATTTACAATAGGAATGCAACTATGGTTCAACAATACAAATACAACAACATAATCATAAAGAAAACAAAAACATCAAAACCTACCTTTCTCTCATTAGATATAGAAAAAGTCTTTAACAAAGCACAACTCTCATTTATGCTAAAACAAAACAAAACAGTACCAAAACCTACAAAGTGTAAGTATAGAAATTTTTAATGTAATAGAAAACATATATCTAAAATCAAAAGTAAGCCCCATATGCAATGAATAAACACTATGAGCTTTCCCAATAAACAAAGGACCAAGACAAGAATGTCCCTTTTCTCTGCTATTGTTTGCTAAAATCTAGAAATGCTCTATTAATATAAGTAATAAGAAATAGTAATTAAAGATACGGAGGAAACAAAACTACCTGTATTTGTTGAAAATATGATGATTTATTTAGAAAAATCAAACTAATTGAAACAATAGCTACATCAAGGTTGCAGGCTACAAGATAAATCTGCAAAAACAAATAGTATTTCTATATAACAATGACCAAATATAGAAGGCAATTAAGAGAAATTCCATTCAAAACAAGAAAATACATAAAATATTTGTGATCTAATATACCAAATGAGATTCAATAGTATATAGATTCACTAACAACTAATTAATTACTCAAATAATTAAAAAGAAGTAAACTTAACTAGAGGTACACTCACTGGTCATGAATGAGTCATGTCAATATAATGAAAATGGTAACACTATCTAAAGTTAATTTATCTACCACTCAAATTTAACCTCTGACCATCAGTCTATCAAAGGACTAAACAAAATAATAACAAAATTCATATGAAGATAAAAATATATAAATTATCACAGAAAATAATGAAAAAAAAAGTAATAATGAAAGGGCAATAGCATTTGCAGGTCTCAAACCATAATATAAAGCAGTAATCATCAAATACCTTTGGTATTCATTAAAATTTAGGTAAATAGAACATTAAAAGAACTAGTCAAAGACTCAGAAATAATTGTATTCAATAAACCAATGTTGAATAAACCTAAGGAAAAACTCACTATTCGCTCAGAACTGCTTTAAAAATTAGAAATAAGTCTAGAAGAAAACAAATTTAGCCAGCATCTTACCCCATATTCCACAATAAATTTAAAATGGGTATATACACACACACACACACACACACACACACACACACACACGCATGTGTGTGTGTGTGTAAATGCAAGACCATAAAAAATATTAAAAGTAGATAATGTACCTTTTCAGAAATGAGTAGGAAATTCAGAGATAAGTTGGAATTTTTAACCAAAGCTTAAAAACAATTACAAAAGATAAAATAGATGATTTTGACTAAATGAAATTGAAAAACTTTTACATAAACAAAATGAAGTACATTTATTTCAGATATGAAGGAAAGTAAGCAATACTAGGAAAAACTTTCTATCATGTATTTCTGATAAACATTTACTATCCAATATATATAATCAAGTAATAGAAATATAAAACTATAATCCATTTCCCAAGTCAACAAGAATTTTTAAGTGCTTACTGTAAGATAAGACCAATGCTAAGTGCTGAAAATACAAAGACAAATCAGATTCCCATTCTCAAGAAGCTATCATTCTGTTGGGAGAAACAACACATAGACAATTAGATAATAGAAAATGTGTATAGAGTTGACAGAAACAGGTAATCAACCCATTGTCAAACTTTCATTAACAACTTTGCAGGGAAGTTATGGGGGAAGAGAGGGGAAAGTTTACTACCGCTGTAGGTGAGAGTCTGAGCTGAGTCTTGAAGAAGTCAAGGAAACTTAAAAGTGGAAGTGAAGGAGTAGAGCTTTCCAGGTTAGGCTATAGTTAGTTTAAAAGACACAGAAACAGAAAGTAGAATTACATATTTGAGGAACTCTACATGAGTGTTGCTGGAATGTAGAGGATGCTGAGGCAAGTAAATCATAGACTGAGAAGGTAGGAAGGGATTAGGTTATAAAATATCAAATAAAGGAGGCAACAGTGTTATAATGGCTAGAGTGATACACTTGGTGTTAAGGATGTCTGAATTAAAATATTATCTCAGACATCAGTTGTGTGTACCTGGACAAATCCCTTATGAGTTAGTTTTATATTGCAAAGGATTTACATGCTTTTATTTGATTCTTAGAACCTCTGTAGTTATATTATTATTCTTATTTTACAAATGAGAAAAGTGAAGTGTAAAGAGACTTACTTATCACATAGCTGGAAAATGAAGCAGGATTCAAACTCAAGTCTTCTTGAGTCCTGCAATTTATCCATTGTACCACCTAGCTGCCTCAAACTTAAACTTTTTCATTCTCAATTTCTCTATCTGTAAAATGGGAATAATAAAAGCACCTATCTCACAGGATTGTTGTGGCAATTAGTCAAGTCAGTAAATAAGCATTTATTAAGTGCATGCTATGTCTCAGGCACTGTGATAAGTGCTAAGGATAAAAGAAATTAGTACACTTATTAATTGCCTACTGTGTGCTAGGTACTCTGCTAAATTCATGGGAAAGAATGTCCCTACTCTCAAGAGATTCACAGACTAATGGGAAAGACAATATGCAAACAATGTGACATAAACAAGTTCTATACAAGCATTCCAGGCATGAGAGACACTCAATGAATATGCCTGGAATCCGGAGATGGAGTGGTCCCTTTAGAGGAATAATAGAAGCCTTTTATGGGTCCTACTTCAGTCAAATGAGGGAAGGAGAGAGGAGGTATAAGATATAAGAAGAGTAGAAAGATAGGGGAAGGGAAGCAGGTTATGAGGGACTGTGAATGCCAAACAGTGAATTTTCTATTTGATCTTTTCAGTAGGGGGCATGACATGATCAGACCACTGCTTTAGAAAGATCACTTTGGCAGCCGAATGGAGAACAGATAGGAGTCTGGAAAAACTTATGGCAGGTAGACCCATCAGCATGCTATTGATTCTCTCAGGACCATGTTTGTTCAGGAACCAGCAGTCCTTAGGGTTCTCAGGAATGTCCCAGTTCAGAGTGCTGGCACCTTGCTACATCCTGGTCTGAGCACTGGTGGGTAGGTACCAGACACCCTTATATCCACAGTCAGAGCAGCTAGAGCACTGTAGGTTTCCAACTACCTAGAAGCATTCCTCATTTGAGCACTCTGGTCTTTCTGTTCCTAAGGACAGAATGCTCTAGGCTTCTGGCTTTGCTTAACTAAGTTCAAATTAGCTTTTCTGGTGGTACTTCTGGCTATTTATTGGTGTCATCTTATGTTGGATAAATACATTTACTGTAGTTTTTCTTTGTTCTTCCTGATCATAATTCAGTCTAGTTCTATTTTTAGATTATTGCAAAAATATGTGTAAGACCTAGGCTTCTCTCCTACCATTCATGCAGTCACCTTATTATTGGATTCATGCAGATCCACTTGTTTTCCTCACACACACCCTTCTTCCAAAATTCTCTCATTTCTGTAATACTCACATGTGAGAATACTCACAATCTAATGACTCAGTTTTGTAACCTCAGTGTCACATTTAGCTCCTCTTGTTCTCCTCCTCATCCCCTACATATCAAATCAGTTAATAATAGCTGCACTCGTATAATGCTTAAAGGTTTGCAAAATGCTTTATAAACATCTCATTTAATCTGCTCATCGACCCTGGAGGTAGATGCTATTATTATCTCCATTTTATAGATGAGGGAGCTTAGTGACCTTCCCAGAGTCACAGAACTAGGAAGTAACTGAGGCTAGATTTTTTTTTCAGCATATTTCCATATTTGTCATGTTGTGAAAAAAAAATCAGAACAAAAGGGGAAAAATGAGAAAGAAAAAGACAAAACAACCAAAAAAAGGTGAAAATTGATTTGCATTCAGTCTCCATCACAGATGGCATTTTACTTCCCAAGTTATTGGATCACCACATTGATGAGAAGTGCTAAGACTATCATAGTTGATCATCACATAATTTTGTTGTTACTGTGTATAATGTACTCGCTTCACTCAGCATCAGTTCATGTAAATTTTCTCAGGCTTTTCTGAAAGCAGCCTGCTCGTTATTTCTTGTAGAATAATAATATTCCATTACATTCATATACCATAACTTATTCAGCCATTTTCCAATTGATGGACATCTACTCAATTTCTAATTCCTTGCCACTATAGAAACATCTGCTACAAACATTTTTGAACATGTGGGTCCTTTTCCCTCTTTTAAGATCTCTTTGGAATACAATCTCAGTAGTGATTAAAGAGTTTGCATTGTTTAGCCCCTTAGCCCACATCTTTTGGGGCTTAGTTTCAAACTGTTCTCCAAAATGGTTGGATCACTTTACAACTCCACCAACAATGCATTAATGTTCCAGTTTTCCCTGAGGCTAGATTTTAAATAAGGTCTTCCTGACACTAAGTCCAATCTGTCATTCAGCTGCTAATAAAGACACAATAGCTCCCTGCTACCTTCAGTATAAACTATAAAATTTTCCATTTTCCATTTAAAGACCTTCACAATTTGTCCCCAAAAATAATCTTTTCAACTTTATTGTACTTCACCTTCACATGTTCTGTGGTCTAGCCTAATTGACCTTTGTATTCCTCACACTTGGCATTCCCTTGTTCATCCCAGTCATTTTTCCCAGGCTGTCCTTCTTGACTATGATTCCTTCCTTATCAATTACTATCCCTTCTTTTCTTCAAAACTTAACTTGGGGTCCATTTTTTCCATGGAGGTTTATATATGTTATAATACCTTTTCTTTCCTCTACAGATTTTTACCTCATTTCATTTATTGCAAAGTATTGATTCACTGAAATGACTCTTTTCTGCAAATGTTTGTTTATTCAGCTGTTGTTCTTAAATCATCTTTCAACTATTTTTATCAAATACTCTTCATATTTTTCTATGATATCCTTGCTGAAGATGTGCTTCTTAATTAACTGTTAAACCCATCCTTTTCCTACTGTAAGCCTAGTACTCTTCTACCTCTCTCTCTAGTCCTTAATGTCTTTTCTCAGTTCTCAGAATAAGGGTGTCGGATGTGATCTGTGGCTTTCAAGGAATGAATGTAACTTTGGAATCCAGGCACCATTCTACCTTTCCCATTTCTACCTTTCTCTCCAAGACTGTCCTTTCTGAGACTGATGTTAGGTGACTTGTGTCTAGTAGGAAAAGATCTCCTAGGACAATGCTAACGGAACTCTGAAAAGATTTTGCAACTTCGATACACTGGGTCTCTTCTCTGCCCTTTTCTCATTCTTGTTGACTATCAGTGCAATTTTATGTACAATTCTACCAATACAATACTAAACAATATAGCCATAATTGAACCTTGTCTCTCCATAAGTTTTTCTCCCAGCTTCAAAATCCTCCAGAATGTCCAGAAAGGACAGCCTGGGAAAAGTGACTGGGATGAACAAGGGAATGCCAAGTGTGAGGAATACAAAGGTCAATTAGGCTAGACCACAGAACATGTGAAGATGAAGTAAAGTACAATAAAGTTGAAAAGATTGTTTTTGGGGACAAATTATGAAGGTCTTTAAATGGAAAATGGAATTTTTTATAGTTTATACTAAAGGTAGCAGGGAGCTATTGTGTCTTTATTCTCATCCTTTTTTTCTTTCTAGAGTCCTAAGGCTGGTGTAATTCAAAGGCCTTATACTGTTCTGGGAGCAAAGATTCCCTCTTCAGATACTGACAAAGGGTTAACTTTAAAAGATTATATCTAAGTGCAGTCACTCAGAAGAAAAATGTAAAATGTGCAATTCATGACTGAAAGGCCATGAGAGGCAGGGGATAAGGAGAGGAAACAGAAGCTGGGGGCAAGAGAAAATGATTAGGTATTGAGCAATAAGAGATACCCAACTGAGTAGACTTTAAAGGGAGAGACAATTTTCATTCTCATTTTCTTCTTTTTTTATTCTGAACAATGTGGCTTGCTAGTTTGACAGCTGTTTCTTCTTGTCTCTCCTTGAATATAGGTGACCAAAACCCAATCCTGAGATGGGTATTTCTAGGTTTACAGGAAACTGTGAAATTGGGAACTCTGAATCTGAGGGATAATTTTCTATGAGGAGGTAACCTCCAAAACAACTTCTTAGAAGATATAACCATCTCTAGGAGGATAAGGATCTTAAGGAATGAGTGCAGAGCTGAAGTGAAGATGAAGTTACCATTCAGAAGTTTGAGAAAGTCTTTCATTTTTTAATCTTTTTAAGTTTCAAGCTCCAAGAAGAGTAAAATAGGAGTTATAGGTTACTGGATTTTATATTTTAAGTATTTGTCAATGAAGGCTTATGAGTCATTTGTGTTTTAATAATATTTTATGCTGGAGAAAATAAATAACTGTCTTATGCCTTACCTACTTTGTACATTGATTACTTTTCTAGAAATGCCCCTGCTAATCCCTTTTAGGGATATCCTAGATATGAGTCATTACTGAACTTTGTTTAAGAGACTGTCTCAGAAATTCCTGGGGTTGGGGCAACATGAGTCAGAAAAGTTAAAATCCTGACTTCTTTCTTTGGGTTCAAGCTCTCCCAGAAAATGAATCTGGTATGCTTGGGCTCAGAGCCAAGGTCCATTAGTGGTATAAAGCTGACCATTCTCCCTGAGCACCACACTACTTACTGCTATTTCTTCCTGCATGTTTTTTCTGAACTTGTGCTCTGGGTTTTAGAGTTTGTTTCACACCTTGCAAACTCATATTACTTAATCTCTTTACTTGACAAACAAGTTACTTCTTGCTACCTAAAAAAAATAATCTACTAATACATCTGGGTGGCATAGTAGATAGAATACCAGAGCCTGGAGTCAGGAAGACTCCTCTTCCTGAGATCAAATCTGGCCTCAGACACTTACTGTGAGACCCTGGGCAAGTCACTTAATCCTGAGACAAAAGTCTCAATTTCCTCATGTGTAAAATGAGTTAGAGAAGGAAATGGCAAAATACTCCAGCATCTTTGCCAAGAAAACTTCAAAAAGGGTCCATGAAGAGTCAGACTTGACTAAAAAACAACTAAATTTTTTTCTGTAATTCAAAAATCACTCCTTGGCACAAAATGACTCAAATGGATGATTGTTGTCTAGTAAATAAGGTTGGAAGTCTTTTGTTTAGTATTTGAGGCCCTACACAATCCAGTACCAATCTATACTTTGGCTTTACTCCACTCTACACATCCCTCAAATGCCAAACCAACCATATTATTCAGAATCTTCTATGTACATTTTACATAAACCCATATTTTCCTTAAGGTTTTTCCAAGTTGACAAAAGCTGATCAAAAGTCAGTACAGTGCTTTATACACAATAATAGAATAAATACTGCTTGAAGTTGAAGCTAAAACTAAAGAAACAAAAACCAACTTAAAGGTAAAAACAAACAAAAAATCCAAGCCAAAAACACATATTTACATTTTAAAGTTTTTAAGATCTTAAGATTCTTTGATTTTTATCTTGACCAAATTTAGAATAGATAACCCTGACTTGTAATCTGTGACTACATTTAGATCTCTCTCTCTCTCTCTCTCTCTCTCTCTCTCTCTCTGTATAGTCCTCTATGCTATGACCTTGATGTCTTTGTATTTCTATTCAAAGTCACCAGTTTACAACTGAGGAGCCACTATGAATTACAAAAAAATTTGATACCACCCACCATGTGGACCAGATCATTCAGGAATCAATTCTTCCAAAGGAGTACAGCAAGAGTAGCCAGATGGCTCAGTGGATGAAGCACTGATCCTGAAGTCAGGAGGATCTGAGTTCAAATTCCTAGCTGTGTGACCCTGGGTATGTTGCTTAACTCCAAATGCCTCACCCTCCAAAAAAATTAATTAAAGAAAAAAGGACTAAGACAAAGCCTAGAATTTCTGGTCTAAATTTTCTGATCTGAAACATTAGCTAGGGAATTCCTCTCCTTCCCCCACCCCCCTCCCAAAGGCAAGGAAACTGTTCTTGATATTTAATTGGGTCAGGGGGTTAATATTGATATTGCTTCCTGGTTACCTAAGGACACAAAAGATAATAGATCACAGGGAGTCAATACCCTTCAGACTTGGCAGATGTCCCAGATGATTTTCTAAATGAAGAAGGTGGAATACATTTCACTGAGCCAAATATTGTATTCTTGTTGAACATTCACTTTATACCATGGTTAAGTAAACTTCCTTTAAATGTTCCAATCGTGTCTCATATCACTGAAATTATTAATCTAAAGTATCAGAATATCCTGAGTTGGGCCTGGTCTATGGCAAAGTCCCTTGAAATTTCAGCATCTTATTCTCACTGAAGGATTATTTCCCTTTTTTCTTTTCATTTTCATTGTATAATCTTTTAATTTTTAATTTTAATTTTTTTTTAATTTTTAAAGATTTTTATTTTCAAAATATATGCACAGATAACTTTTCAACATTGACCCTTGGACAGCTTTGTGTTTCAGATTTTCCCCTCCTTCCCCTCACCCCCTTCCTAGATGGCAAGCAATCCAATATATGTCATACATGTTAAAATATATATTAAATCTAATATGTGTAAACATATTTATAAACTTCTCTTGCTGCAAGAAATCTCTTGAATTCTTATAAATTTGAGTCAATTCTCTATATATTTTGGGAATGAGGCCTTTATCAGACCCTTAAATGTAAAAATGTTTTCCCAATTTATTGCTTTCTGAAGGATTATTTTTCTTAGGAAACCACAGTTGATTAAAAAAATCTGTAAAAGACCTAGTGAGCTCTAAGAAAACAGTGGGATTGTTTTCACTATTTCATGTATAGGATATAACATTGTCAACACTATCATATCATCAATTAGCTTTGTTACTAGATATTGGGTCATTTGAAGGTTATGGCATGACAAATCCTAATATATAAATACTTGCTTTGATAAAGTATTAAAATAACAATCCTTCTGTTTTTAGCTATATTATATAGCAATGTTGCCATATAATAATATTCTATTGATTATAATATGTAAAGTCTTACTTGTACTTATCATATATTTCTCCATTTCCCTATTGGGTCACATATATCTTTGATTAAAAAAAAAAAAGATTATGTTTCAAGATTGCCACTGATACCTCATCATAAGGAGAATATATTTGTTTAAAAAGTTGAATCTTTGTGCCAGAGAGAAGTCTGGAATTGTTAAAAGCAGTACAATTTCCCAAATGTAATTCTATATTTGTTTGTATTTGTATACCTACATGAATGCACACACAAATACATATATACGGTGATTAGTATGCACTACATGCATGTATCATGTATAAACACAATATAGGTACATGCCAGGTATGTACATCTGCAATATATATGTATATGAGCATAGACACATACACATCACACATGTGTATGCACACACACACACACATATATATATATACACACATATATATATATATACACACATATATTTTTTTTTATATGCTCTACTTTTACTGCTGGCTTGTTTTCCTGTAGCTTCCAACACGGCACAGATACTCTTTACTACTCCAGTGCTACCTCCATTCTTGATCACCACTAGAGCGACATGACTCCCTGGAGCACATAATTCCTTGATGTAACAGTTCTTGGGAGGGGTTGCAGATCAATCTGGCTATACAAGCTGTTACCAGAGTCCATATTTATTCAGTTGGTTTCTTACTTTGGTTCTCTTCCACCTTTTTTTTTCTCACATCTATGCTATGTTGCAAACTGCAGGAATACAAGCCAGCAGGAGAGAGAAAGTTCCTGGATCATTCCTAAACTTTCAAGAGCTTAAAAAAGCTTGTATTTGGTAGAGGAAAGCCTCCATTTGGTTCAGGAACTCAATGTCATTCAAAAATTTAGATCCTTCTGGATCTGGGAGACCTGGTCCAAGGATATACACATGTATACAAATACATACATACATATATGCACACATATATATTTATATATGGAGAAAGAGAGAGAAAGGGAGGGAGCATTGAATAAGAAGAATAAAAGGCAAAAAGGTAATAAATGGGATTTGCTTATAAATAAATTTTTAGGCAGTGAAAAGTACAAGAATCCTAATCTTAGGGACAAATTATTCCATATGACAAAATGGTACATATTTGCAAAGAAAAAGCAGCTAGGAAGCAGCAAGAACTAAAAAATCAACAGTGAGTACCAACATTTTGTATATGAATAACTCAATATACATGTGCACATACAAAAAAAAAAAAAAGGTGAAATCTCATCTAAAAGTGAGTGAGAAGAGGGTGATGGCCAGGGAAAGAACAAAAGAACTGGCATATTTAAAATAGCTAGGATTTTTAAAGTTTTTATTAATCACTTGTAAATGCTTCTTTAAATACATTATCTCATTTGATTCTCACAAAACCCTCGGAGGTAGGGTGCTATTATTAAAAGCATTTTAGACAAAGGGAAGAAGCTTAGAGAAGCTATATGATCACATGTTCAGTAATTATCTGAAGCAGGCTTTAAAATCTAGATCTTCCTAATTCCAAGAGTTAAGAGAGAGGCATGTACAAGGTCAAGGAAACACACACACACACACACACACACACACACACTCCAAAACCATGCTGTGCATATTCTTATTTATCTGTTTTTTCTCTGGAGGTGGATGGCATCTTCCTTAATAGGTCTTTTGTAATTGATTTGAATATTTGTAATACTCAGAAGAACTTAGTTGTTCAGAGTTATTCTTCAAGCAACAATGCTCTTAGTGTACACAATGTTCTCTTGATTCTGCTCATTTCGCTTTTCATTATTTCATACAAGTCTTTCCTTATTTTATCTGAAATCAATCTTCTAGTTCATTTTACAAAGAAAGAACTAAGAGAAACAGGATTAAGTGACTTGTCCAGGGTCACAAGAAGGTAGAAAGGGCTCAAGTTGGAGAAAATTTAATTAACAAACTTAACATATTATATTTGGTCCTAAAGATAGTAAGGAGCTACTAAAGTTTCTTGGTATGCTTTTGGAAAATTACTTTGGCAGCTGAGTTTGAGGATAGATTAAAGAGAGAGGAGAGATTTGAAGCAGAAATGCCAAATCAGCAGGATATTTTAATAATCCAAGTGTCAGGTAATGATGGTTTGTACTAGGATTGTAGTTGTGTACAAGGAGAGAAGGGGACCTATGTGGGAGATGGTATGAAGGAAGAAATGAAAAATAAGATTTCCAAGAGATGGGATAATGGAATGTGTACAAATGAGGGATGACAATAAGACTGGGTGATTGGAAGAATGATAGTGTCCTTGACAGGAAAATTATATTATTTTTATATTTACAAGTATCTATTAATCTCTATGTGCCAGGCACTTTACTAGGACTGAGATATAAAATACAGGGAATTAAACAAGGCCTATTCTCAAAAAGCTTATATTATAATGGAGAGAACAAATATATAAATCAGTGTATACAGAATGAGTATAAAGTGAATAAATAAAAAGTGATTAACATATTTGGGAGGGAAAACAGAAATTTGTGGAAACCTGAAAAGGCTTGATCTAAGGGATGATGTTTGAGTTACACCTTGAAGGAGAAGAAAAGTACCTTTCAGACAAGGGAGACAGACAGTACAAACTGATGCTCATATTTTGTGGATTCTTCATCATTCTGTCACCATCTTCTGGATTTGTTCCAGCTTATCAATGTCTTTCTTAAATTGTGGTTCCCAGAACTGAACAAAATGCTATAGATAAGGCCTGACAAAGTCAAGGGTACAGTGGAACTGTTACCTCCCTATTCCTGGAAGCTGTATCTCTCTTAATTTAACCCAAGATCACATTGGCTTTTTCAGCTGCCACATCACACTGCTGATTCATATTTTGTTTGCAGCCCACTAAAATCCTCTAGATTGTTTTTTTATGAGCTTCCTTCCGGGGGTGGAGCCATGGTGGCGGAGATCAGACAGGATTCTCTGTAACCTCCTCTAACCTCCCCTCAAACCAACAAAATATGAAGCCTCTAGACTGATTCTGAAGCAAAAAAAAATCCACAATATCCGGAGAACAACACGATTCTAGAAGAAGATACTCTGGAAGAACCTCAAAACAGGTCTGTTTTAATGGGGCAGGGGGTGGCCTACTGAACCCAGACTGCAGCACAGGGAGACCGGGGCAGGGAGCTGGAGCAGGAAGCTGGAACAGGAGTCGGAACAGGAGTGGGAGCGTTGTGCTTTTCACACACCTGGGAGTCTTCTGCGGGCCTCTTGGAACAATTTGTCCTGATTGTGGGCAGGTGGTTTGGAGGGTCTGCCTTTTGAGGGGGATAGATTGTGAACCACTGAACCCCTGATGAGCATCGTAACTAGCTGCCATTACACAGCACCTTAAAGCAATCAATCAAACAACAGGTCTGATAAGCACCAGAAATAATTCAATCAGCGGAGCTGCCCAGCCCCTGACATAATTCAATCAGCAGAACTGCCCAGTTCCTGAAATAACTCAATCAGCAGAACTGCCCCAGGGCAAATTAAAGCAGCTGTCCCACCTTTGCCCTAAACAGTCCTCACACCTTTAAAAAAAAATGAATAAAAAACCAAAAAGAGCTCTCACCATAGACAACTTTTATGGAGAGAGGGAAGAACAGACCTCAAATCCTGAGGTCCCTAAAGGTAAAGCAACTCCAGAAAAAGCCCCAAAGAGAGACATAAATTGGTCTCCATGTCACAAGGCTTTCTTTGAAGATTGCATAAAAAATCTTAAAAGAGAGTTAGAAGAAACATGGGGAAATGAAATGAGATCACTGCAAAATAAAATAGAAAAAATGGAAAAAGAATGCAGTGAACAAAAAAATGTAATTGGTCAATTGCAAAAGGAACTAAAAACAGTAACTGAAGAAAATAAGACATTAAAAATTAGAATCGAACAATTGGAAATTAATGACTCATCAAGACTTCAAGAATCAGTTGAACAAAAACAAAAAAATGAAAAGATAGAGAAAAACATGAAATATCTCCTAGGAAAAACAACTGACCTGGAAAATAGATCTAGGAGAGACAATCTAAGGATTATAGGGCTTCCTGAAAGCCATGATGAAAAAAAGAACCTGGACACTATATTCCAGGAAATCATAAAAGAAAACTGCCCTGATATTTTACACCCAGAAGGCAAAATACTCCTTGAAACAATCCACCGATCACCTCCTGAAAGAAACCCAAAAATTAAGTCCCCCAGAAATATCGTGGCTAAATTCCAGAACTATCATACCAAGGAAAAGATATTACAAGAAGCCAGAAAGAAACAATTTAAATATCGGGGAGCTACAATTAGGATCACACAGGACCTAGCAGCTTCTACTTTGAAGGATCGAAGGGCCTGGAATCAGATATTCCGAAGGGCAAAGGAACTTGGATTACAGCCAAGAATAAGTTACCCAGCTAGAATGAGCATTATCTTCCAGGGAAGAAGATGGTCTTTCAATGATATAGGAGAATTTCACCTATTTCTACTGAAAAGACCAGAACTGAACAAAAAATTTGATCTACAAACACAGAACACAAGAGAAACATAAAAAGGTAACAAGAAAAAATAACTCTTGAGAACTATATTTATGTTATAGATACTTATAGAATGAGGGTTGATTTTATGAATTGATTATTACATTATGATTATGATATGATTACTGTGATTTTATGATTATTATCATATGATTACTGTGATTTTATGATTATTATTATATGTTTATTGTGATTTTATGAATCTTATGATATGATAAACTGAAAAAGAAATTAGAGGTAGAAAAGGGATAACACTGGAAGAAGAGGAAAAGGAGGTAAAATAAGGGAAATTACATCTCATGTAGAGGCAAAGAAAACCTATAATGATTGAGGGGAGAAAAGGGAGGGGAATGAGAATTGGGTTAATCTCCGTCTCATCAGATTTGGCTCAGAGGGAATAATAGACATACTTATAAGGAAACTGGAGGGAAAGGGGGGAAAAAGGGGGTGGGTGGGGCTCTAAAGGGGAAGGATTGTTTGAGGGAAGTGGTTTTCAAAAGCAAAATACTAGGGAGGAGGGAAAGGGGATAAGAAAGAGAAAAGCATAAGCTAGGGTAAATAAGATGGCAGGAAATACAGAATTAGTTATTTTAACTGTGAATGTGAATGGAATGAACTCTCCCTTAAAGCAGAAGCAGATAGCAGAGTGGATTAAAAACCAGAACCCAACAATATGTTGTATACAAGAAACACATCTAAAACATAGAGATACATACAGGGTGAAGGTAAAAGGCTGGAGCAGAATCTATTATGCTTCAGGTGAACAAAAAAAAGCAGGGGTAGCAATCCTGATCTCAGACCAAGTAAAAGCAAAGATAGACTTAATTAAAAGAGACAAAGAAGGAAATTATATCTTCCTAAAGGGTACCATAGATGATGAAGCAATATCAATACTAAACATATATGCACCAAGTGGTAGAGCATGGAAATTCCTAGAGGAAAAGTTCAGAGAGATGCGAGAAGAAATAGACAGCAAAACTATAATAGTGGGGGATCTCAACCTCCCTCTCTCAGAACTTGATAAATCAAACCACAAAATAAATAAGAAAGAAGTTAAGGAGGTAAACAAAATGTTAGAAAAGTTAGGTATGATAGATCTTTGGAGGAAATTAAATGGAGACAGAAAGGAGTTTACTTTTTTCTCAGCAGTCCATGGAACTTATACAAAAATTGACCATGTGTTAGGACACAAAAACCTCAAAATCAAATGCAGGAAGGCAGAAATAATAAATGCATTTTTTTCAGATCATGAC
>JAJPUD010003575.1:53141-87229 GCA_023553655.1 Myrmecobius fasciatus | reverse complement strand
AAAAAAAATAAAATAGATTGTTTTTTTATGCCAGAACAACTGCTCTCCCTAATAAGAATGTTGGGAAGACAAGAATTTATTAAGTTCTTGTTAGGAAACAAGTTCTGTTCTTGAGGAGCTTGAACTTACTAAATTTAGCTCAGTGCTCTAGTCAATGAAGAGCAACTATCACCTGTATGCAGACATCTGCTACATCTTGATATAGCTCTACTCTCTAGTCTAAATTGTAGCTCCAAATTTGTTATTATTGTTCAGTTGTGTCTGACCCTTCATGTCCCCATTTGGGTCTTCTTGGTAAAGATATTGGAGTGGTTTGCCATTTACTTTGCAATTCATTTTTTTTAAAATTATTTTTTGTTTACATTTTAAGTTTCAAATTATCTCCTTCCCTCCCTCCCTCCCCACCTCATCACTAGAGAAGGCCACCTTTTAACACACAGACACACAAAAACCCAAAACCATGCTGTGCATATTCCTATTTATCAGTTTTTTCTCTGAAGATGGATGGCATCTTCCTTCATAAGTCCTTTGTAATTGATTTGAATATTTGTAATATTCAGAAGAACTTGTTGTTCAGAGTTATTCTTCAAGCAATATTGCTCTTACTGTACACAATGTTCTCTTGATTCTGCTCATTTCAACTTTTCATTATTTCATACAAGTCTTTCCTTGTTTTTCTGAAATCAACCATCCAGTTCATTTTACAAATGAAGAATTAAGACAAACAGGATTAAGTGAATTGTCCAGGGTCACAAACTAATAAGGCCATATTTGAATTCATGAAGATAAGTCTTCCCTCCTTCAGGTTCTATCCACTCTGTCACCTAACAGCCCACATTAGCAATTACCTATTGGACATTTCCAACTGGATGTCCCAAGAGCATCTCAAACTCACCATTCCTAAAATGAAATCCCTCTCCTGAAGCCACGTCTCTTTCAAACTTCTCAGTTTCATTTGAGAACACCAACCTTTCCAGTCACTTGGATTACAAATTGAGTCACCTTTAATTTTCTTTAAGCACAGATCTGAAAAAGTGATTCCTCCTATTCAACTAGTTAAATTGACTTCTTAGTGACTTTACTAGGATAAAACGAAATTACTCCGTTTAGCCTTTAAAGCTCTATAAAACCTGGCCCTTACCTATCTTTTTGGCCTTCTTAGATATTATTTCCCCTTCACAGGCTCTATGATTCAGTCAAACTGACCTTGTCTATGTTTTTCACATAAGACAATCTAACTTCAGTCTAAGTATCTTGTAACTAGATATTTCTCATGCACATTCTTAATGGCATTTATTCATGGCCCTTAAATTGAAATCACCCATTTGGAGATGCATTTGCTCTTTTAATGTAGGAATTGAGGCCTATGATAATTTTTTCAAGTCTTCTATTCAGGATGAAAAACAATCCTTCAAATTTAGAGAAGTGGCACTAATGAAGGGAGTGAAGAGAGTGAACTTTCTGGTTACTCTGAGTAATTTCCCCATAATAAAGGAGACACCCCTGATTTTAGGGAAACATATTGAAAAAGGTACCTATCAGAAGAAAAAAAACTGCATAACAGTCATCTGCAAGTTATCTCACTTGGGAGAAATTTTTATAATTCAAAAGAGATTTTATATGTCCCAGAAGGAGGTGAGGGCCCATTTGGATATTTGGTAAAGTGCCCTTTGCTATATATGAATCTCAGATACAGGTGCTTTCTATATTTTTTTTTATCATGACAAATAAAGCCAACATCAAGTTTAATGCATTTGTTAGCCTAAGTGTTTACAGAATCAATGAGGGACTTTTGTGGGGAATAAAATGATCCAGTAACAAATATCTGAGGATATCCCTTAGATACAAGAACCAAGAGGCATTTTGTGAAAGTCCTCCTGGTTGAAAGAAGGCCCTTTAAGTCAAGAAAGATTCTATACTATGTTTATTATTCTCTTTATGTTCAGGACCAGCCCTTTTGACACCAGGGTTTGAACAAGATTCCCATGGGGAGCTAACAGAATGAAAAAGTAAAGCTAATTTCACCACCAGAGTTCAAATGAAAACCAGAAAAGGTAGCAAATTATATGATTAAATTATCTTTAAATAGCAATAAAGAAATAATGCAAAGCCATATTATTTATAAACATCAGTCAATTTGATCCTTACAGCTGCTATATGAGGTATTTACTTCAACAAATCTTTATTAAATACCCACAATGTATATAGAGCATTGTGCTATGTTCTAGAGGCCAGTATCCAGTTATTACAAGATATGGTTCCTGCCTCCAGAACTGACACTCTAGCAAGGGACTATGACATTTGCAAATTACTATAAAATAAGATAATACAATGAATGCTTAAGGAAGAAAGCAAAGTGCTCTGTGAAACCCAAAGGGAAAAAAGGCCAATACACAATGGACAAAAAGACTGCTTCATATCATAAGGTAGGATTTCAGTTGGACAATAAGCATAGGCATAGGGGAGAAGGCATTCTAGGACCAAAGAGTAGAATAAGAAATGTACTTCCATGGGTCATTGTAGTATGTGTCCAAGGGGCTGAGAGTCTAGTTTGGATTGAGTTTTTGCAGCAGGGTTGTACAAAGAACAAAGGACCTGGGCTCAGCAGACTAGGGCTCATGTACTGATTTGGCAACTTACTGACTGCATGATCTAAAGCAAAATATTTTTGTCTTTCTAGGCCTTCATTTCAGTTGTAAAAATAAGAAAATTGGACCAGATGATCTGTAATATCTCTTTCAAGAACAACATTTTATGATTTTGAGGACAAGGTATATGAATGGGAGTAGTATGAGTCAAGACTAGAAAGAAAGAGTGGTGCTAGGAGGCAAAAGATGTTGAAAGCCAGGCTAAAAAGTTTGAACTTGACTGCATCTGTAACAAAGAGCCCCTGTGGAACTGAAGCGAACATTATTAACCATTTTATAGATGTAAAATAGAGGGTGAACTGACTTCTCTAAGTGACAGAGCTAAGATTTGAACTGACACCCAGCACCAAGTCCTTTGCTATTTTCATTTCATACTTAAATAACACTTTGTAAATCTTAAAGCACTATAATATGGGTCATTAAAATGTTATTTAAAAGTGCCTGTTCTGGAAAATGATTTTACTAGGAATGCTTTTTCTTGGGTCAAATAATTTTTAACATGTGTGAAAACAAAAAGTTTACCAGATAAGATATATTCATTTTGATAATCAATTGAAGACAATATCTGTAAATCATTTTTATCAGTGCAAGTCCAACAGCAGTCACTTGTTTACTTGAATTTCTGGAAGTAACAGGACCCATTTGACAATGATTTGCAGATACTTTGTAAACAAATGTCAAGGTTATTCAATATCAAACAAAAATATTGTGCTAAAAATAGTAATGTTGTTCAGACTTCCTGACCAAAATGAATTTCCTTTAAAAACAAAACTACAAAGATATAATGTTAAAAAGAGGATTCAGTTTTAATGTAAAACAGTAGAGTTTTTTGCTATAATATCATCAATGAGCCAAGCCTCCTCAAGACAGTGATATTTTGAAAACATTTTTACCAATATAGAATTGACCTTCAAAACTGTAACATAGAGAAGATAGAGACTTTCCCTCAGGCCATAAATTAAAATAATAAGTCTCAGGGAATAGACAACTATCTATAAACTCTGATGATTAAAATTCTGATCTAGTTTCTAATTATAAATTTCCTGGGTGATTCTGCCAGGCAAGACATGTACCTCTTTGTTGTCTCAGTTTCCTCATTTATACATTAGTTGAAATGTTTGTCATAATGCTTAATTGGCAACTTTGAGTCTCATTGTCTTATGTGATTCCTCTAGAGACATTACTGAATGTAACTTGCTCATGTCATTATCCTTTCTCTCTTAAGCCCTTGTACCCAGTGTTTACAGGAAAAAGAAAAAGGACAGTAGCTCAGAAGCTGGAAACATGTAGCCATCTTTCATGAAATTCTGACTGAAGATGACTAAAGCAAACCAACAAGAAGTAGAGGAACTCATTTACATCCCCCTTGGTTCCTCCATGAGAAACCAAAAAACCCTTCAATGTTTTATGACAAAGGCAGGCTCTTATTCTTGCTGAGCCTAGAAGACTCCAGATTAAAGACATCCTGTTATAGAATGTCAGGTGAAGATATCTACTAACTTTTCTTTGTCTTTTGCTTCACAGCTCACAATAGGTCAAAGTCATCTGTAACTTTCAAAAATAGGGAAGGGGAAAATAACTATATTTCTTTCACAGAAAGAAAAGTCCCCTTTCTACAATAAAAGCAAGACTAAAATTTCCAAATGCTTACATACTCTCATCATGACTAGGTAGGCAAGGAATCCACATGATTATTGTAAATAGCTGTCCATAAGACTAGAAGTTAAATGAGGGAGATTCTACTACAACAAAAAGCAACCTATACTGAAATTAAAAAAAAAACCCAACAATTTTAAATTAATATTTAATGAATATGCCTGAGTAAAATCTCACAGAAATCTCTTTGTTCTAAGGACAGTTAACTTGAAGGTTTTTAATAAAGAGCAATATTTAGATAGATAAGATATAGATATAGATATGTTCGCATGTATATTTAGAACACTTGATAGCGAGATTTTAATATAAAAGGATTCAAAAAGGCATCTCGATATTTTGTAACTAATCTTTCAAAAATTTCAATCTAAATGAAATAGCACTGATGTTTTTTTTAAAAAAAGGTATTCAATAGGAATTCTTATTAAAATAAATGCCCCCAAATGTACTATTCCAGAATTCCAATGAACTATATAGAAGGAGAATATTGATGGACACACATTTTTGTGTAGCATTAGATGAGCTAAGCCAAGAAACAAATGGGGGCCAAATGCCAAGTAAAACATTTATAGGGAATGTCATTTTAAGTGCTCAGATGATAACAGTTGTCTCGTGGAAATATTCTTTCTTATACAACCCACAAGTTATAGTCCACAACTGCACTAATCCTGTGACACTGGACAAACAGCCTGATTAAGTGAAGATGGGAATTTCTTTTGCTCATGGAGGGTTAATATTCCTTAAACTGGAACAGTAGCTCTTTGTGGAAAAGAAGTTTTGGAGCTCTATAATAATCTCTCTCCAAGAAGGGAGGTACAAATCAGAGACTGGAAAGAAATGAGAAGGATAGAGTTTGGAGGGATTGCAAAAACTGACCTATTTTAACATGAGATCTTAAAAAGAGACAAGTGATCATAACAAAATATTAGTAGAAACTATGATGTCTGGAAATTAATTACTGGGATATGTAGAATTCTTAGCAAAAAAAAAAAAATCCAGGAATCTATATATTTCCTTAACAGGGGAAAGGTGTGTGTGTGTGTGTGTGCGTGTGTGTGTGTGTGTGTGTGTGTGTGTGTGTGTGTGTGTGAGATGGGGAATAAGGAACTATGGGAACTGATTCTCTATAATAAGTTGTCAGAAAGTTAAGCAGTTGTTCACACTCTACTTTTTTCTAATCTAATTTTCTTTAATCCTTCTCAGTTACTAGAACTGTTTGGGTAAAGAAGTAAGATTATTGTGCAGAGTTTCACCTTCCACTCAACTTCTTTTGGATTCTGTCCATTTTTTTTCATCCACACAAATTATGTGACCCTTCTCTTTCTATTTCATCATTTAGGCAGTAACTGGGACAAGGACTATAGTTTATTGGGTTTCTGATGCTTCCAAGCCCTAAAATTTGTATAGCTAAAATTACCTTTTGTTGGATAGTCCTTCAGACTGTTTTTGATCTTGTATATATACTGTTCTTACTCATTTTTTTTTTAAATTAGGCTTCCTTTCTCAACTTTGTCCAGCAAATTTTAGGTTGGATCACTTCTGTTTGGATAGTAAGCTACCTGATTCTGCTAACTTGAAAGCAGACTCCTGGTTCTCAGTTGAAGACTCCCAACATAATTTCCTACCCCAGGGGCCAAAATACAGACAAGCAATAATGTTAACTATGATAACAACAATGGTAGCAATAGTGACACAGTCATACACATACAAGGTCAGTAGGTCTTACTAGCACCAAATATTTTTGCTATAGTAAACTGAATGAGAGGACTGCTAGTCTCTACTTTCCACTTGGCCAAAAATGAAATGAATGATTTAAAATAACATTAGTTTAATCTGACTGTACAGACTAACATCATGAGGGCAGAAATCTCAACCAAGTAGTTGTTAAATATATCAATCACCAAGGTAGGTGATGTATGAATTCTAAATAAGTGAATTAAAAAATTACCTGGAAAATTATACCATAGCCACTTCATCTACTTTTCCATAGTCAGTTGAAGTGAAAGTTCCATATACAATTTTACATTTAAAATAACATATATTAAGAAATAATGATACCTCCAAAAAACATCCTATCATTTGGGACAATGCTGCCAACATTCTATGACTACCAGGCACTGCAAGGGTTAGTCTTACCATGTTCCATTTAGATTATAATAAAATAGTAAACTTTTGTATAGCACTTTGAGTTTTGCAAACACTTTATCATAGATTATTTCATCTGATGCTCACAACAACCTTATGAAATGTGCTATTATCACTTCCATTTTACACATGATAAAAATGAAACAAAGTGACTTAAACTGAGAGAGCTTCCATTCAACTGCAAACTCTGTGAAGGCAGTGGCTGGCTTTTTACCTTTCTAGTTCTTCACAGTGCCTGGACCATGACTGTTGCTTAATAATGTTAGTTACCTGACCGGCTTGGCCTGCCCAGGATCATACAGCTAATAAGTGTGTGAAGCATGATTAAACTCTGGTCTTCCTGACTCAAAATGAAAGAGTGAGAATTCCATATCAAAAGAAGATTTGAAACCATGATGGCCCCTTAAAACTTGAAAATAAACAGGGTGGGATGAGTCTCCTGATACTAGTTACTCTGAGTAGAATATCTATCCACAGCACCTGCTTTGTTAGAACTGAGAGCAATTTCAAGTCCCATCACTACTTTTGTTTACTCAGGCACAAACCTAATTCAGCATGGTTTTCCATGTAATGGTGGATGGAGTTGGAGAGACAGACAGACAGACAGAGAAAGAAAGAGAAAGAGAGAGAGAGAGAGAGAGAGAGAGAGAGAGAGAGAGAGAGATTCTTAGAAATGCTTAAAAAAAATGATTAAGATGATTTTGTTAAGTTTTCTACCTGTGAAACTTAGGAACTCTCTTTCCTTTGCATGTTTATTACTTTCATACAATTTGTCCTATTCTCTCTCAGGAAGGTCAGCTATTCAATTTTTTTCCATGAGTGAAGAGGACTATTTTCAGCATGCTAGATATGGTCTGGGGTAACTGTGGAGTTTCACAGAACTGCTATATAACTAGACAGGTGCAAAAAGAGCAGCTGAGGCAGGGGTAAAATTGAAAGCAGGAAAAAGCTAACTTTGGCTCCATTCAGTTCATCTGTTAGGGGTAGTCTCCTCATTTGAGTAATAATAATGTCCCTTGTTTGCCTAGTAAAATTTTATTTATTTTTTGAGTAGGGATCTGCTTCATGCTCTGGTTCCCTAAATCTTGTTGTGGTGAAAATTAAATAAAAGTAACCATAAACTTCTAGAATTCCCATAGGATACTGAAATTCTTACTTATGTCTCTGTTGATCTCCCTGTACCTCAGTTTCCTCATTTGTAAAAAGAGAAATTTAGATTAGATGGTCCCTGAGATCTTTTCCAGTTCTGGTTCTATGATCCTATATTTTGGTAAGCTGAACTCAATAAATCTCACCTTTATAATTTTGGACCAGTTCAATAAAATTAATAAACATGTAATTTTTTTGTTCTGTACTCTTATAATAATATATAACATTTAGTACTTTAAGGATTACAAAATGCTTTACACATATTTCCTCATCTGATCCGCACAACAATCCTATGATTTGGGTATTTTATAGATGGGAAAACTGAGACACAGAATAGTCAAAGTGACTTGCCTATTGTCACACAATTCATACATGTCTGAGGCAAGATTCAAACTTATATCTTCCTGGCTTTAACTTCCACACTCTATCCATTAGCTAGCTGTCTCATTTAAGATTTCCTAGCAATCTGTCCTGTGTGCCATGACATTTCTAAAAACTCACATGTTATTTTTTAACAGGATAAACACAAATTCATAATTCATTAAGCAAGTGCAGGACAGCTGTTTCCTTTCAAAACACTTCTCTTTGCCTGAAATAAAACACTGTAAATTCTGCATTGTCTATACCTACACTGACCTAATATGTGAATATAAATACAAAAGTTAGGTAAAACTGGATAATTAAATCATACTAACAGTATAACAGTAGCTTTCAGTTATCTGTAGTACTAACTAGTAAGAAGGGAGTGTGTGGATACAGGAAATGGACAAATAACTCCCAAACCTCAAATTACAAAAATGTGATCACTGCTGCTAACAAGTGTCAAAGTTGACTAATTAAGGTTTTGCTTCCTTTTCCTTCCCTAAGATCTCTGAGAAATTTGCTAATGAGAAATGACAGTCCTTTATAAGGGACCAAAGACCAAGTTTAAGTTTCAGTTCTGCTAGTAAGACCCTGGGTAAAAATCTCTTGGCCTTAGTTTTTTTCTTATGTAAAACAAAGCATTTGGATTCATGATCGTATAAGTCCCTCCAAGGGACTTGTATCAGGACTTTGGTTATACAAAGGAAAGAGCACTGAGTTCAAATGCTGTCTTTGATCACTAGTTACATGGTCTAGCTAATAATTTAGCCTCTAAGATCTATCAATAAGTTAATCCAAGAGTGAAATGCTCGGAAAATGAGCAGCTAAAAGAAAAAAGGAAGAAAATAAGGTTTCATGTAATTTCTAAATTATAAAAACTGAAAATTCAAAAACATCAAAAACTGAATAATTCAAAGTTTGCTAAAGTAGACTAAAAAAGCTCCTGTTACATGTGTGTTGAAAACGATAAAAGAGATAAAAATAATGAAGGAATGAAGTATGTAGTTAAAGGTCTAGATCTCTGAAATACTACAATTTCAGGAGGAAATTACTTCCAACTGAGACATATAAATATATCAATCAATCTTAAGCCAAGACATTTAATAGCTATACAACCATGTGCAAATCACTTAACTTCTTTGTGCCTCCATATTGGGAAACAAGAAGATATCTGTGAAAGAAGAAGATTGGACCTTGTGGCTTTTAAAATCCCTTCCAGTTGTAAAACAGTAATTCTTTCAGACCTATTTCCTCTTTTAATTAATAAGGATGCCTAAAATTAGGAAACATGAAACAAATGTAATAGCATTTATAAAACAGAACTTTTCCTGAAAACCTTCCAAAACTCCCCAGAAAGTTTTCTAGACTTTCCTATTTCTGTCATAAGCACCATTAGCCTGCCAATTAGCTGCTAACCTGTAATATAGTAGCATATGAAAAGTGCTACTCCAAAGGAACATTGTTATTATCTAATACTTATTGTATATATATTGTACCCAAAATATTGTATATGGACAGATGCTAGGATATTGATGTTAATAACATGCCCAAATCTTCAGGAAGCTTATAATGCTCATAAGACATAGTCATACAGTCAACAGTGAAAATAAAAGTAGGTATAAATATTATTTACCATTACTATTTTTGTTGTCATTGCCAGCAGCAAGTTAGTTTTTTAAAGTAGATATACAGAGGACATAACACCTTTGTCGAATGTTAAAAACAAATTTTGTGTGACAAAATTTTCTCCTTTAAGTTTTATTTGTTTGGGATAAAGCATAATATTTTCATTAGTGAAAAAAGGAGTCTAAAAAGGATTGGGGTCAGGGAGGTATTTGAAGAGCAAACTGACAATATGAAAAGCACTATAAAATGAATGGAAGCAAAAGTCAGATTAAAAAAAGGGAAGCTAGAACAAGTACTCTCCATATGAGCAAAGATGGACAGAAGAATTCACAGTATTAATAACTTTATTAAAAAATTTCTTAAATCCCATCAATTCTGTATTTTTCTCTCTATGTGATTATTTTACAACTCAGGCTTCTAGGGACTTGCTCCAGCACCACTTTAAAGAGGTTTAGGTTTTTTAGTGCTAGAAAGGACTTTAAAGGTTATCTTCCTCATATACTGTAACATAAAAATAGGGAGAAAATGGTCAAGGGGCACATTTTTAAACAACTGCAAAATAAATTTATTCTCAAAGAAATTCTTTGTGTTAAGAAATAACATTGAGAGTCAGAAGACTTTGGGTGTAGTCAAGGCCATAACCAAGAATTGTTTATATCCAGAATAAGGAATATAAAGCATAGTTGAAGAGGTAGAACGTAAACTTATTATCAGGGGAAGGAATAGCTTATCCCAAACTGTCAAATAGTTGCTCTCATATTTTTGCTAACTTGGTGTTAAACTCCATTGTGTCTAGGTTGCTGAAAATTGCAAGTGTTACCAAGTACCATCTAGATTTGGTAACTTGGGCAAAGTCCTGACTGCCCAGTTCTAGTGATAACTTTGGGTCTCATAGCAGGTCTGTCACTAATTAGTTTTGTGACCCCGAGAAAATCAATTAATTTCTCAGTCTGCTTTTGGCCATAAAATTATAAAGTACCTAAAATCATTTTGTCCTCTAAAAATTCGCTGATACAAAGGAAAAAGCATTAAGTCCAAAGGCTATCTTTGATCACTAGGTTACATGGTCTAGCTAATAATTTAGCTCCCTGAACCTTACCTATAAAATAAATAAATTGTAACATATTGTCTCTCAAGTTCTTGATCTATGATCCTAACATTGACTCTTTGATTTCTAAAACTTCAGACTGCTAACCAAACATTGAGTCTGTTAAATAGCCACCCAGTTGGATTCACAGGTAAATCAAAAGGTTTTGCTAGATTCAAGAAGGAAACATTTGTCCAGGTAAAATAAATATGCCAGGCTCCTTATCCTGTTCACTACTAAACTTGTTGACAATGATTTCTGTGGCCTTTCAGAAAGAAATTATTTATGTAAAGTTCATTACATTCTTACACCTAGTATAAAGAAGAGGAGAGAGAGCTGAGAAAAACCCGTGGGAGTAATTACTAGGCAAGGCAGAGTACATACAATCTGTATGAATGCAACAGCAGGCAAGCCCATTTCTCAAATTGCTGAAATTATTTCTAGTTTGAGTCAAATTTACAAAAATATTTATAGAATTAGCAAAACACCACCATTGGCATTTTCTTTTGAGTTGCTTAATTTCCTGAAAGTTTGATTCATCTTTTTTTTTTTTTTTTCCTTGAGGAAGGAGAAATCACTTCTACAAATATTGAGAAAAGGTGATTCCCTCTCCCCTGCCCCCGCGGTAGTTATACAGTACATTAGAAAAATATTCATTAAGCCAAATTGTATTAGAAAAAATTCATGTTGGAGCACAAAAAACAGGGGGGAAAAAAGCAATGCTGTCTACATGAAGAATGTCAAAGGTTCTGTTTGCCTCTTCAAGGACTTAGGGAAGTTCTAAAAGACTGACTCTTTTCTCAACTTCTCCTCTTCATGTCTGTCTAGTAACAAACACTATTAAAGTCATTTCTCATTTCTTTTTATCTAAACTGTTGCCTATATCCTGACTTTGCTCCATATAAATTTTTTTTAATGCTTGGGCAAAAAAGTTTGTATTGCATATTGCATATACTTCATCTATTTTGCAAAAACGGAAATGGAGGAAGCTAGAGGTTAGCTGAAAATACATACTATTTAACTTAGGACACAGTTAATATTCTCTGTGAAAGTTAGGAATTTCTCTAATTGGTAGCTTTGAACTATTATGTTATTAATAACTTTCTATCTTATATAAATTCCATAAAATAGCAACTAAAGGGCACTGAGTGGAGCTGGAAGTCATTATATTGCCTTTAGGCTAAAAGCAAACCAATTATAATTGAATTGGGACATGGAGAAAAGAGCAATAACCAAAGAAAAAGTCTCACCCTGAACCAACACTGTGGAGGAGATAGACACTAATTCATATCTATCCCTTCCAGAAAGGAGGTGACAATAAAAAGGATGTACCAACCAGCCAATCCTCTATAGTGAAGCCCACCTATAATATCATTGAATTTGAAAAGAATCCTATTACAATATGTGTTTTTCCTGATGTGTCTTAACATGATCTATTCACTTATGGTCACTTCCCATCCTACCACATTGTCCCTTTATGGTACATACTACTTGTTGAGCTCAACTGAATCTGGCCACTGAAACCAATTGTAAACTAATAAGAATATAACCATTTGCTTTCTTATTGGCAATATTTATTCTCTCTACTAAATTAATGTACGTTGTGAGGAAGATAACTTATTTTTTTCCTGACCCTGAGCTGTAGACTCCTTAGCAAACCTTAAAATTTCCTGCCAACATTGAAAGATATTTCTTTTTCAATGGAACAACTATTTCATTGTCTACTACGGTTTTAGATCAGTGATACTTGGGTTCCTTTGCTTTCGAAGTATGGTGTAAAGCAACAACAAAAACAGTGTTTAGGTATAACAAAGTCACACAATTTCTGTGTCTTTTCTGTATTCTGACTTGTATGTCTCTATTATGTAACACCATACTAAAAAGACTTTAGAGAACTCAATTAAAACAGTTCCTATTTTCTACAAGAACTCTTTCCTAACCCCTCCTGACTCTAGTGCCCTCCTTCTTTTGATTATTTACTATTTGTCCTGTATGTAGTTTATTTGTACATATTTTTTTTGCTTTTGTTGTCTCTCTAATTAGATTGTGAGCTCCTTGAAGGCATGAGTTGTAATTTGCCTCTTTTTCTATCTTTCTGTTTCTAGTTACTTAGTACATTACCTGGCACATAGTAAATGTTTAATAAATATTTATTGATCAATTGCTTTTAGTATGTGATTACTTCAATTCATCTTATACATTGATGCCAAATTAATTTCCCCTATACTTTCATCTCCTTTCTGCTCAAGAAAAATTCAATGGTTCACTGCTACCCATAGGATAAAATTCAAACTCTTCAACCTGACATTCAGAGTTCTCCAAAATTCACCCCCATATGCCTATTAACCTTATTTCCCAGGATGAACCCTTTCATCCACTGTGCTAGGAGTATGAACTTATCTGTTCTTAGCCATGCCAGCTCTCAAAGGGCAGTTGCAGTATGTCACTGAGATCAAACTGCCAACCATTCAAGCTCAGTAGAGTCTATAAGAACTTACATTTGAAGTTGTGGCCTTTGAGAAACCTAAGTCACCTCCATAACATAATGATAAATAGGAATAGGAATATCTGCATCATCATTATGATCATTATCATTCTTGTAAGTGTTGAAAGGTATGTCTGGTGTTCTAAAGAAAATAGTTTTCCATTCATCTTCACCCTTATTTTATTGTAGAAGAAATTCATGGATTTTGAGAACAGATGAGTGAATAACAAAAGGAACATTCTAGAATCTAGTAATGTAACTTTACATTTTAAAAAAAAGTTTTGAAAAAATACTTTGTAAACATAAAAGACTGGCTGGCTTTTAAAAATCAATATTCTCATTCTCTCTGTGGTCATTTCTGTGGAACAAAGACTACCTTAAACTGCTTAAGATTTACTCTTAAAACTCAAACAGGAAATCTGGCCTTTGGAAAGTTTCAAACTTTTTCCTGGAGATTGCACTTCAAAATAATTCTCAAATATCAAGCAAGAGGCAAAGAGGAGAAAAATTATTTTTATATAAGTAATCTCTATAGTATAGCTTTTCTGTATTAAAATTTTAAATTATAAATCAATTATCTTCAGAAAACAACTCAGAATTTAGCATTTATCTATACAAGGGTTATTGATGACCTCAGTCAACTGATCTTGCCATCAAGCAAGAAATGTTCCAGTATCAAGTTTGTGAACTCTGAAATTCCTTTATCTAATTGTAATCTTTTATCATTCCATCTTTTTTCCAATTCCAATCCCCTCACCCCTCCTTATATTACCAGCCCACTATCCCTATACTGGATACTCCTTTCCTGCTAACTCTTGGCCAGTTCAACTTTCAATTCTCTTTTTCCCTTGTCCTATTGCTTATATCTAACCCATGATTATTTGAACCATCTTCCCACTCTAATCCTATACAGAGGAAGCCATGAACTAAACTGATTAAATCTGCTATAAATTTATATTATATAAACTTAAATGGATCCTAACTACAATAAAGCAATTCTTGAGTTCCTCTCTAATTAATACTTTGTCCCCCTCAGCAAGGTGGCTGTCTTAAATCTTTTCATCTTTTTTATGCTTTCCATGGCTAGCCCTACCATACCCCTTCAATTCCACTAAGGATTTTGCCTCAAACATCACTTTAAAAAAAAAAAAAAGGAAGCTATTTGCCATTCTTCTCCCTGTCTTCAGATTTCATTTCCCTCTAATATCATTCCCTACTCTCTCTTTCCTCTGTTTCCTGGTAAAAAGGTGGTCCTTCTCCTAGCCAAAGCCAACCCATCAACATATAACCTTGATCCTATACCATTCCAATCTTCCCCATCAGATTTCATTCACTATCATTCCCATTCTCTCTAATCTTCAATCTATTCCTATGATATCTAGATCATCATCCTATTCATTCTTTAAAAAAGAACCCTACTTGATCCTACCATCCATGGTAGCTATCCCTCTTACCCTTTTCAGCTATTATATTTTCATAGCCTTCACTTTCTCTCTTCTCTTCTTATTTTTTATATATTTATATATTGAGGAAGGAGAAATCACTTCTACAAAATTAATTGGCACTTAAATGCTCATTTACTGACTTGTTATCATGTGTTTTAAAAGGCACATATTAAAAAGTCTCTCCCCATTTCCCTTCAGAAGTGATTTCTTAGTTGCTAGAGTGGAGAGCAATAACTAAATCTACTTCATGTTATTCTTTTCCATGTTTCATGGTACTTTCTAGGGCTTCTATTACTTCTATCCAGAAGTTCTATACACAGATGCCCTAGGACCAATAAAAGTGTTTACTATCTCTGTCACAACCTTGTCACAACCTATTTTGAACTAGTGGCAGTCATGGGATCATAATGTAACTTAGGTTTCTAGCCAAGGTTGGAATATTTTGCAAGAGACTCTTCTAATTGTTGGGGAGAATGTTGACACAACTGTGTATGACTATACGAGAGGAATAGCTGGTATGGGAGCTTTGGAAAATAGAAATGTTTTTTCTTTAAGAGAACTTATTTGGTAGCAGATTCTCTTCAGAGAGAGACACACACATGAGGGAAGAAAGACTTTGGGAAATGACACACGTGTAGAGGAATCCAGTTTCTCAACATGTCCCTGATTTATATCTTGCCTCTCTAGAAACCTTGAGGAATTTTCTCTCAGGTGAGATCAGGACTTTTGTTTTTGTTTTTTGAGGTGAGCTATTTCACTCCTCATAGGAGAGTTTGTTCACTCTGTGTATTTTTTTTTTTTTTTGGTGTATTCTAATCCGTTTTTATTCTAATTCCAATTTCTATGTGCAATTTGCTAAATAAGTGGATTTCCTTGCTATTCACTGTAATAGTCTTCTGTGAAACTAGTAGTGTGTGTGTGTGTGTGTGTGTGTGTGTGTGTGTGTGTGTGTGTGTGTGTGTATGGTAAACTCTTAAGTAAGCCAAGAGCTATTCTCCATCCTTTAAAGGCCAGGAACCTTCTTTGTTCTAAAGTTATTGTGCCCTTTAAACATAATTATTTTGTTGTTCAGTCATTCAGTTGTGTCCAACTTTTTGTGATCTCATGGACCACAGCATACCAGGCCCTTCTGTCTTCCACTATCTCTTGATGTCTGTCCAAGTTCATGTTTATTATTTCCATGATGCTTTTTATCTGTCTTATTCTCTCTGTCACCCCATTTTTCTTTTGCCATCAATTTTTCCCCACATCGGGGATTTTCCCCTCCAATATGCCATCTTCTCTTTATTTGAAGTATTTAAGCTTTAGCTTTAGTATTTGACCTTCTAGTGAATAGAATGAATTAATTTCTTTTAAGTATTGACTTATTTGACCTCTGTGCAAGTCCCTGTGCAAGGGACTTTTAAAAAGTCTTCTCCAGCACCACAATTCAAAAGCATTAATTCTGCAGTGCTCATAAATAATATAATTCTAGATTGGTACTCCACCCCAAGTACTCACAATTACCTGACTTCAAGGTGAAGAAAGGGCTCTCTTCCTTGCATAAGTAAAGTAACTCTTTTTTTTTATTCCTGGCTTAATGAAAAATTGTTTAGGTGGAATTGGAGTAAATATATAAGTAGTTTATCAAAGGGTACATGATTTATTTTGATATTTTTGTTTCCAGTACACATTGGTTCATACTTTCAAACTAGGTTGTAAACTGTATCTATTTCAGATCTCAAACCTATGCTAACTGAAGAGCTATTGAGATCTCCTTCATTAAAGGTGTTGAAGCCAAAGCTGTGTTCAATTGCCAGTTATGGAGTAGCAGGAATTCTTGTTCAGGTTGTACAAGAAGGCAATGGAGGTTCTGTCAGACTTTGAAAATCTGCATTTCTGTAACAAGGGGGAAAGTTGGATTCTTCACTCTTAAGGAATTCACCATACTACCAACTCATTTTAAAATCAGAAATTTATAATAGTTATGATATAATTAATTGCAAATATCTTAAAGGAAATAGGAAAAGGGTGGTTCATAATGAATAAATCCTTTGGAAGCCTGGTGAAAATGACAGATCACTTCTCAGGATATTGTTTTTTCAAGGCATAAATTCATCATATTGCAAAGGAACCCAATTATATTAAAATATAGTCATCATAATATTTTTTATATATTCATAGACACCAGGTTTAGAATCCCCAATCTAGAAAATAATAATGGTAGGTATACACCGGGACACAGAGTTCATATTCAATTAATAGTTTTCAACAACAAATTTAAGAATGAGCTTGGAAGAACAAGAATTATCATTCCTTCATCCTATAGTATTTAAAATTTTTATCAATAATATGCAATAATAGAATAATTCTGTGAGCTCTTGCTCATTAAATTTGTAGATGATGTTAACAAAGGAATGGAACAAGCAAGGACTCTGGCAAAGGCACTGACTCAACATATTAAGGTTTCTTCCCATCTTTAACATCCAGTTACTTCATAATGAATTCATAGAGCACCAACTAATCAGTTGGACTTTTTTATATTCTACTTTCTAGTACAAGAAGAAAAAATGCAAAGTCATTAAGGAGTAGGCTTTGGAATAAAGTAGGCTTTTGGAATAAATACTTTGGAATAAAGGTTCCAAAATCTAAATCACTTTCTATAGGTTTTTATGTTTCCTTGAGTACTTTTAATAAACTAAATACAAATTTCACTTTTTAATTAGGAAAATTGCTTTGTGTTTCCATTATTTTATTGACTAATGCTGCAATACAGCTCAAGGTGTCCTTGTAAGGCCACCTTTTAGTGATTTTGGTACTTTAAAACAGAACACCATTTCTCTCAGCATCTGGAAAGCATTCATCATTTTCAAATGCAGTACTAAAGAATGAAGTTCTGACAATTTTAGGCAAACAATTCTGACAAATTTACATGGGGAAGGGGACAAAGAAAAGGGAAGAAAGGGGGGAAAAGGAAAGGGGAAAGAGAGAGAAACAGAGGCAGAGAAGGAAGAAGTGAGAATGACCTTTTCCCCCCTTCTCATTACCCTCAGGATTAACAGCAGTTGGGTAATATTATATTAAAAACCTCAATATAATCATTAACTAATTAATCCTTTAAAAAGATCATAGCTTTTAAATATACTTTATCTTTGTCATCAATTTTAGAGTAAATAAATTCTTTGATAAGAAAGACAAAATGATTCTTCTAAAATTTCTATTTGAGCAGATTTCTCCATGAATACCCTATTCCAATGCTTCTTTGTGAAGACCTTTGTTTCTTGAAGACTGAAAAGGTAGAAGGGGCTAGTTTATAAAGGTCTTTGAATTCCAAATTGAATATCTTGTACTTGATCATCAAGGTACCTGGGAGCCATTGGAGTTTACTGGATGGGTGTATGTGTGACATATATCATAGATATAAAATTTCTGTTACCTACCTCAGTACATTATTGGGTAAAAAATGTTTGTGTCTACTTTAAAGCACTATTTAAATGTAAGTTATTATCATCATTATAACTGGAAGTTATTTGTCCCTTTCTAAACTGTTTTGTTCTATAAAATTTTTATAATTCATTATTATCTCTGATGAAAGAAGCTTTGCTTATCAGTGGAAATCAACCTAACCAACTGATTGATGTCTAGCTGCAACCAGCAAATCAGTAGATATTTCTTTGTTAACTATTTTGATCTCAGTCTATTGATTTATTTAATGGTGACTAGGTTCCTCCCCAGAGACTCTTAATACAACTGTGTGTTGAATCTTGCCTGGCATTCAATAGCTGCTAGAATACTCTGTGACTACTTAGAAAGACATATTTGTGTGACCGAATATAGATTCAATAAGAACGATTCACATCAAAAATTTTAATGAAGTTACGACAAGGATAGATTAGCAAGATTTAGTTGTTCTAATGTATCTAGATTTAATCAAGACATCCAAAAATTCTTTCATGATAACTTTCTGGACAAAATTAATAAATGCAGATGAAATGATAATATAATAAATATCTACTAATGTGGATTAGTGGCCAATGTCAATCTCTTGGAGGAGTACTCTATTCATGTACTCTGTATTCAAGTACTCTTCTTCAACATGAAATTATTGACTTGAATGGGAGCAAGAAAGACAATTTTATTAAGTTTCTGCTAAAGCAAAAAGTGCTCTACTGTAAAATTCAGGTAATTTTGGGATGAGAGGTATTCTAGAAAACAGAAAGCTCTATAGTATTAGCAATCTGTGGGGGAAAAATATTATTGGGCTTGTATATTAGAGCTATCATTACACACACATACCTAGATTAAAGAGAAAATCTTTATGTTATACTGGTTCAAAGTTCACACAATGACATCAAATTGGCCAACACCGAAATATAATTGCTTGAGTAATGTGTAGGAAAGTATGGAAGCAAATAGTTAGCAGAGGCTCCAAGAAATAGCACATCAAATTGACTTCAGTATTATGGTTGAGTTCCTTTGAGTTTCCTCTCTGTGTTTGTTCTGTGTAGTCCTAGATGCCTAACCTCTGAAAGAAACAGTCCTGACCTCAAATGGAATTTCAATGTTCCCCAGCTACATTTGTGTGTAGTTGGGTGCTATGATCCCTAAAGTCTGGACACAAGTACATTATGAAGAGGTATTTAAATGGTGGTAATAATATGCTTCATAGATCCAGCCTAGAGAGAATACCTGACCCTTAGTTCTTAAGTTCAGTGAAGGAGAGGAGTTTATCAATATGCATCATTGCATGGCAGGTAAAATATACCAAGATGAAAAAACTTCAAGTATAAGCCCCAAACAAGATTCTATATCTTGTTTGTCCAAGGACCAGTAAAACTAAGTAAAAAAAATCCATCATCTGTAGGTTGGTCACAGAAGCTCATAAAATGGATAACATTATTATTGCTACCCTTGAAATAAAGTAATTTTTTTTACTATTAAATAACTTTACATGAAGAACTTCTGCATTATCCAAAGCAAATATCTCCCTCAAAAACACTAAATTATCTCATTGTCTGTAAATGGAAGAAAAAGGAAGACCCTGTGTAAAGTACAATTGAACTCATTTTGTAAAAGAGATCTTAGTGCTTCTACATCAGTCATTTTAGTCATAGTACTTCTATACATCTAATTTTCATTTGCTGAAGTATTGACATATCAAGGTATTACAAATATTTCCTGTTGTAATAGCTATCATTAATAGATTACATAGTTTATGTTTTTGTACATATAACAAATATATATGATAAGTATATATGTAATGAATATTATAATAAATTATATATATATATATATATATATAATTATTACATATTATTTAGTTATTATGGTATTATGATGTCCAGGATTTCTTCATTCCATTTGTAATTTGGGGGGCAATAAAAAAGAAGTAACAGCAAAAAGAGAATAAAAGGATAGCTCCCATATGTTTGTATTTATAAGCATAACATGGAATGATTGGGGAGATGCTTGAACAAAAGAATTGCAACATGTACATGGTTGGGAAATGTGACATAGAATAAAAACCACTTTTGTTAACTTGCCAAATTAGTAGCTGAAATAGTAAACTATTTGCTAATAAAACTATATCATTGAGTTAACTGGCTACATATTTTTCGGCCTTCTCATATCAGTTTTCCTTTTTACCTGTCACTTTGAATAACATAAAGAATACAGAAATATTCATTTTCAGATTAAAAAACACTTAATATGTGCTAAAGCCAGCTAGTCAGCACCATAAACAAAATGCTAGACTTGTAGTCAGAAAGATCTGAGTGCAAATCCTTCATCAGACACTTATTAGCTGTATCATTGGCAGGTCACTTTAATCAATTTCTCAGTTTCCTCATCTGTAAAACAAGGATGATAATAATAGCACCTACCTTCCCTAGTTGTTTTGAGGATCAGAAATGAGAGAACATTTGTAAAGTACTTTGTAAGCCTTAAAATGCTAGCTATTATAACTTTCATATTCAAGTATGCACAGTTAACTATATCTAATGAAGATAACCCTAGATCAAAGAAATAGGAATTAAGATCAACAGGTGTTCAGTCAGTTTTTGATGATGTACAACTCTTCATGACCACATTTGGAGTTTTCTTGGCAAAGATACTGGGGTGATTTGCTATTTCCTTCTCTAGGTCATTTTACAGGTGAGGAAACTGAGGTAACCAGGGTTTAAGTGTCTTGTCCAAAATCACACAGCTAGTAAGTGTCTGAGGCCATATTTGAACTCAGATAGATGAGCCTTTATAGTACACAATCCACTGTACCACATAGCTACCCTAAGATCAATAGGACTAGAAGTTAAAGAAAGACATATTGCAAGGAAAAAGAGATTTTAATAGATACATTAAATGTAAAAGTACGTCTAAGGAAGACTCAGAAATTAAGATTCTCATAGTGTGTTCAAGTGCTAAGGAGAAAGAAGAATAATCCTTATGGGAAAAATATACCCAATAATAAACTCAGACAAAAATAAGAAAAATTAGAATTGGCTGACTTAGAATTTATTTTTTCAAATATCTGGGCTACTGTTGCTGCTGTCACCACTATCACTCTTGTTGGAACTTCTGTAGAGCACAAATAATCCAAATTTCTAAGTGAAAAGTAAAATGCTAGAATTAGATCTTTACAGACTCTTTGTATCATGGCTATTCACTTTAATCAACAAAAGTAGCCATTATTTGTCTCCATTTCATTTGCCTGAACAATCATTACCCAAGTTATGCTATCATTCAAAGGCAAAACAAAATATTTGTGCCTCTATTTTTTAGAAATAGTGACATTAAGATTATATCAGATGATTTATTTCTCATCAAAATGAATATGTCAAAAGACTCAAGTACATCAGGGTTGTGTTTTATAAATAGATGACAGAGGCAAAAATCAACTTTGTAAAAAATATTTTCTTAAAACATCTTTTAAATTGTGACTATTTTTTCTCTTAAAGACTACTAAGCACCTGGCTTACCACTAAAAATTAATAATACAAAGGAAATTCACCAGTTGTAGGAGGCAATCAACATTTTGAAAACTACTTACTCACTAACTACCAAAGAGTATTTGTGAAGCCACTTGACTAAAAAAGAATGCACTTATTATTACTGTTGCTATTACTAATGTAATTGCAGTTTTAATTGTCTCTCCCATAGAGACTATGAATAATGACTATAATTTTTTCAATGGAAAGAAGATCTGGGGAAGAGGAAATTTATCTATCACTTAGAAAGTTAACTGTCATCAGTGAGAGAATGTGAGAGGCACAGAGGAAAAGTACTAAGAGAACTTTTTACTAAAAAACTAAATGTACTAATTGTCAAGGAGAAAGAATCTGAGGGGACTGAAAAGAACTGAAATTAACTCTTGTTTTCTGCAGAAGATATCCTAAGAAGAGGCTTTTAACTGCCATCTTGATGGAGCTAAAGGGAAGAATTAGTTGTATATTGATATGTGACTCATATGTGATATGTGACTCAAGTAATACTCATTAATATAAGTAGGATTTATAGTACTTGAAACTTGCAAATCAAAATTATATTAATTATGGCTACTTAAGACATATTTTAATGTTTCAACAATATATGAACTATGAGAAAGATCAGAGTCACTTCCAACCATCAAATGGAAGCGGAACCACAATTCTTCCTGTGAAACAAGCAGGTATGAAAAGGGAAAGGGGAAGAGCACTCATGAGTTTTTGAAAAAAGACTTTCATAAACTGGCATGGAGTGAAGTAAAAACTAACCAATTAATATGAATTTATGAACACATATCAAAATATATCTTTTGATTGCTTTAGAATACAACAGAGAATTGATAAGGAAATGATCTAGTAGATGTTAGAGAATGATTACTCTATAACTAGACTATACACTTGAGAATGCCATCCTTGAAGTGTGTTAATACTAACAATGGGATTTTATGAACAAAAAAAGAAGGGAGTAATAACACTATTACTATAATCATTGTTTATACTTAAATTTTGATTAAAATAATTTCTTTAAGATGACTAACTCTTTCAAAAAATGTTGCAAATATGACAACCTGTTTATTATTACTATTCTTTAACTCATTTTAGTTTTGACTGCCCTTTCCCTATAGGGGTACCTAGCTGCTAGGTGGCGCCGTGGATAGAGCACCAGCCCTGAAGGCAGGAGGACCTGAATTCAAATATGATCTCAGACACTTAACACTTCCTAGCTGTGTGACCCTTGGCTAGTCACTTAACCTCAATGGCCTCAGCAAAATAAATAAATTTATATTAAGTGGGGAAAAGAGGATATAATGGAAGGCCTGGAAAGACCTACACGAACTGATGCTAAGTGAAATGAGCAGAACCAGGAGATCATTATACATGGCAACAACAAGACTATACAAAGATCAATTCTGATGGACATGGTTCTTCTCTTCAACAATGAGGTGATTCAAACCAATTTCTATTGTTCAATGATGAAGAAAGCCATATACACCCAGAGAGAGGCCTGTGGGAACTGAGTGTAGACCACAATACAGCATTTTAATGCTTTGAATATTTGCTTGCATTTTGTTTTCCTTCTTAGGTTGTTTTTTTTCTCTTTCTAGATGTGATTTTTCTTGTGCAGCAAGATAACTGTATAGATATGTATACATATATTGGATATGTCATATATTTTAACATATTTAACATGTATTAGACTACTTGTCATCTAGGAGTGGGGGTGGGGGGAAGGAGGGAAAAAATTTGGAACAAAAAAAATTTTGCAAAGGTCAATGTAGAAAAATTACTCATATGTTCTGTAAATAAAAAGCTTTAATTAATTTTTAAAAAGGACATAATCTGATCTAGAATTCAGAGACTTGATTTCATAAATTTAATTCCTTCCTTTTTATATCAGAGATGCATTGTCTTAAGTAGCCATAATTAATATAAATTTTAATTTGCAAGTTTCAAGTACTATGAATCCTACTTATATTAATGAGTATTACTTGATAACAAAGGCCTTACAATGGCTTTAGAAGTAATTTAAAACATCAAATTCTGCTTCTTGCTTTAATTACTGTATATAACAGTAGCAGCTATATGTATATTATATATATGTATATGTAAAATACATTTCAGCAGTTACCATTTTTAAATTTTAACATCATAATCCCCAATGTGCTACATGAGGAAATACAAAAGACAAGAAAGAAAATAAAGACCCATATAACACCTGGATCAGTCCAAGTAAATATACATGAGTTCATCTAAATAGAGGACCAGTGGAGTCAGAGTGCAGATTGAAACATATTTTTCTCTTTCATTTTTTAACATGGCTAATTTAGTTATTTGTTGTGCATGACAATACACATTTGTAAAGGGTTTTGTTATTCTTTCCTTCTCAATAGGTAGGAGATATGGAGTGGGAGGTAGATCATTTGGAAGTGAAAATAAAGTAAGATTGAATTTTTAAAAAAATATATAGAAAAAAAGATGTTGACAGTGACATTTATTTCATCCCCAAACTGACAATTTTTATGTGTAGACAATTCAATGTCTTGAAATATTAAGTTTTGAGAACAGCAAAAAGAGAAACAATTTTCTCTGGAGTGGAAGAAAGGTTATATTTATAGTGCATAAAAAATGATCAGGTTTATCGAGGTCTAAGTGTAAAAGCAATCTCTAAATCTTAAATAGCTCTGAGCTCACTTCTAAGTAGGCCTTTGGAAACCCAGTTTACATGTCTGAGAGAGAGGGACTCCTTACTGTTGCAGAAAATATCCAGCCCTCAAGCCTAAATAAATGATTTTCTAAGAAAACAACAAATAGCTAGACATTTCATTTTTATTTTAAAGACAATAATTAGATTTGTTCAGTCTCGCAAACAAATCTGAAAATTTAAAAAAGCTTAGAACGTGACTTTGCTCATTATGACATACTTCCAAAAACAAAAATACTATTGAAAGATTAACATTTTTTATTACTCTCTTGAAACACTGTGATTCATTCTTAGTAAATGATCACTTCAAGAGTGACAAAAAATATTGTCTTCTAGGAATCTATATAGATTGTCAAAATACTCTAAGATACAAGATAAGACTTAGATAGTCAGCTTTTCATTAATCCATTGCTGACATTCATAAATAATCTAGAAGTTCATATTAGTTAATAATTTTAGTGATTTTCTCCATTATATCTTTTACAAAGCTAGAAAAATTGAAAAATTCAGTTGAATTGAGTTTCCTTTTTGTAATTCAGCAATACTCTCACTTTTTAAGTCAATCTTAATAATCTACAAACCAAATATTAAGCCAATAAGTAACTCAAAATGTTTACATTTTGAGCAATCAATAATTGTTTACTAAGTCCCTGGGCACTAGACACTAGAGATACAAATTTAAAAATGAAATCGTCCCTATACTTAAGGAACTTCCATTTTAATATGGAGTTCCTTATAAAATATCCAGTAAGTACTCTCTAGATATGAATCAAGAATAGGCAAAACCTATCTTATACAATTGGTTCAAAGCTTAACCTGCATACAATTTCTTTCATGAATTTTCAACAAAAGTATTTTGTTTCTTGGAAAAGCCTGGTCTTCTTCCCATATAGTGGATCTGACATCATGGAATGAAAAAGCATTTTTAATGCTTTTGAAGACTATGTATGAAGCACTGTGCCAAGCACTGGGGATACAATTAGGAAACCCTGCTATCAAAGAATTGATCTTCTAATTGTGGAAGACAATCCATAAAGGAGGGCTTATCTTCATGTTTTGTTCATAGTAGATGAAAAGAAAACACAAGAGGGAAAGTAGCAGGGTAGATAGCAAAGGCCCTAAAGACTACAGGAAATAATTTTAGGCAGATGCTCTTCAATCAAGAGAACAGAAAGTCCAAAGGTTAGAGTGGAATGGGGCTCTGGAATATGGGAATTAGCATGTAGCTAATAGTCCTAGTTTTATTTCTGGTGGAAACTAACAATGAAACCATGAAGACTGACTGGAGAAGGAAAAGGAAAAAAAATATTGTTTCTTCTCAGTAGCACCAATGAGTTCTGGCCTCATCAGGCTACAGTAAGAGAAATAAGCATGTCCTGGAAGGGACATGTTAATAATTTGTCCAATGTTTTTAATCAGTTTTCCCTTTGACAGTCTTATACAAAATACTCCTTGGTCACTACTTCCTTTTATGTGTTGTCTAGCCCTTTTAGAATCCCTTGAGAGTAGTCTGGCTTGTTCACATTTACATTCTCAGTGTTTGGCACCTTATAATTATTCAATAACTGCTTTTCTATTCATTCATTCATAATTATCTAAAACATCTAACAAATGTTATAATAGCTCACTTTAGAAAACATTTTGCAACAATCTTATGAGGCATGTACATAAGATTAATATTTTCATTTCACAGATAAGGAAACTGAATCTGTAAAAGGTTAAAAGATTTGCCTATATTCACATAGAGAAGTAAGGAATAAGTATTTATTAACCATCTACTACAAGCTAGCCACTATACCAAGTACTTTACAAATATTTTATTTGTTCTTACATAGCCAGTAAGGATCTGAGATAAGATCTCAAGCCAGAGTTCTTGTCTCCAAATCTCCATATTGGCTCTCAATAGTTAATAACTTAAGAACAAGGAAGATAAAAAACCAACTAAAACTCACAGCGATCATTCAGTTCAATAAATTCAACTAATATTCATAATAACTGACATTTATATGGGGCTTTATAGTTTGCAGAGCATTTTACATACATCATCTATTCTTATCCTCACAATAACCCTAAGAGATAGGTACTAAGAGGCAAAACACTCTCCTCAGTGCTGGGGGAGGTGCTAAATTTAGATAACATACGATTTTTGCCTTCATGGAGTTTACAATCTGGTATTCTAATATTTCTTATCTTTTAAAAAACAGTTCTTACATGACTCATTTCAAATGACTTAAAGTACAGTGAGTTTCCTAATAACATTCAAATTATCTGACAGATAATTTAGGGGCAGCTAGGTTGTACAGTAGATAAAGTTCTGGGACAGGAAGACTTACCTTCTTGAGTTCAATTCTGGCTTCTGACATTTATTAGTTGTGTGACCCTGGGCAAGTCACTTAACCCTGTTTTCCTCACTTTCCTCATTTGTAAAATGAGTTGAAGAAGGAAATGACAAATTACTCCAGTATCCAAGAAAAAGAGGTCACAAAGAGTTAAACACAACAAAAAATGACAACAATAACATCTGACTTAAGCAGGGAAGTTTTTGAATAGCACTAGTGATGATAATAATAGATGATATTTAATATAGTGCTTAACATACACTTGAGCCTAACAACAACCTTGTGAGGTTACCCATATTATCTATGTTATCCCCATTTTTTTTTCTTTTGCTGAAGCAATTAGGGTTAAATGACTTGCCCAGAGTCACACAGCTAGGAAATGTTAAGTGTCTGAGACTAGATTTTAACTCAGGTCCTCCTGACTTCAGGGCTGGTGCTCTATGCAGCGTCCCCATTTTCCAAATGAGAAAACTGGGGCCCAGAGCAGAAAAATGCTTTGCCTATGGTCATACAGCAGATTTAAATCAAGATTTTCCTAACTACTATTTCACTACATTTGCTTCTAGTAGCAGAAAATCATGCTGGTGTCTTAACTGGATCTGGGTGACTTTAAGTAGTCATCAACTTGTATTTATAAAACCCAAGGTTTACAGAGTACTTCCCTTACAACTGTACTTGGAAATATGTAATAGCAATTTTACCAAAGAAAAATAAATTGTGACCACAGAGAGAAAGTGAAATTTATTACTTGATCAAGTAAAAAATACTTGATCAAAAAAAAAAAAAAATTCACTTGATTCTCAGTAGCACCTCAGTGCCCGTAGGATCAAATCCCAAATCCTCTTCCTAGCACTCAAAGCCCTCTATAATTGGACCCTATTTTACTTAACCAGTCTTGTTTCCCCAATGTACTCTATGCTCCTACTAAAATGCACTTTCCTCACTTCTGCCTGTAGGAATTGCTAAATCCTTTCAAAGTTAAGCTCCAGTGTCACCTTCCTGAGAGGCCTTTCCTTATTCCTGTAATTGTTAGGTGCCATGCCCCATCCCTCTCAAAATAAGCACTGAATAATTTACTTCATATGTACCCTGGATTTATTTATCTGTGAACAAATAGGAATCTCTTCTACAATAGAATATAGGATTTTTGAAGGCAGGGCTTGTCTTGCTTTTGAATTTGTATAATCAGTGCCTGGCACAGTGCCTAGAATATAACATATATTTAATAAATATTTTTGGTTAGTTGACAGGGTAATATAACCTTTATAGAAAAAATTATAAGAAGCAACCGGGTGTCCCAGTGGATAGAGTACCATCCCTGAATTCAGGAGGACCTGAGCTCAAATCTGACTTCAGGCACTTAACACTTCCTGGTTGTGTGACCCTGGGCAAGTCACTTAACCCCAATTGCCTCAGCAAAATAATAATAATAATAATAATAATAATAATAATAATAGCAATAGAGTTATCTCCATCAAGAAAGAATAATAATTACAATACTACTACTATTAATAAAAATGCCTTCCTCAATGTTGAGTCTATTATATATGTCATAATGGGATAGAGAGAAATAATAGAAAAGTAAAGGAATACTAGCTAGGGTAATATAAAACAGGGACTCTCTGTGCTTGGAGACTGCTAAAGTATCTTTTGAAGCTGATAACTAATAGGAACCTGGAAACAGGCTTGGGCCTTGATGATACTACTGATTGGTTTGGAACCCTAATCAGTGTGATAAAAATGTTTCTCTGAATCTAAGAATTGAATGTGGTAGCCTACAATTGCATACTGGCTTTATTAAAACCATCATGAAGTTCAACATGATATGTGGAAGTCAGTGGAACAATTGGTATGTGCTTCAATAATAGAAGAAGGCAAAGTACTTTGAAGGAAAAAAAAAACAGAAATAGCTGTACAATCCCACCTTAAATTCAGATTGTACTGACCACTAAAGTAGGCAAACCATAAGTGTCTATGAAATTAATCGAATACATGAATACTTTCAGGGTTCAGGGTTCCTATTTAACTTTCCAAAAGTACCCTACTGATCTCAGGGCACACCAAGCCTGTGTGATGTATATCACTTTGGCTATCATTTTCTTACCTTCTTATTGTTCTTAAAAAGTTTACCCCTAAGCCTAGAGTAGATGTAATAGATGAAATTGAATAAAATCTGAAGGAGAAAAAAATTGGAAGTCCTGAGGTCACTGAAGATCTTCATTTCATGCAAATTCTAGAAATTATAATAAATAACATAAATAGGGCAGCTAGGTGGCGCAGTGGATAGAGCACCAGCCCTGAAGTCAGGAAGAACTGAGTTCAAATGTGGTCTCAGACACTTAACATTCCCTAGCTGTGTGACCCTGAGCAAGTCACTTAACCTCAATTGCCTCAGCAAAAAGCAAAAATAAATAAATAAATAAACAAACAAATAAATAAATAACATAAATAGATGGATGATAAAAGCAGAATTGATATCCCAAAAAATTTTGAAAAAGAAATGAGCACACCCAGACTCGAATTTTGAAAACCCTTTTTGAGCTTGTCAGGATGAAACCAATTAGAGGACTACACTAAAATGAAGACAAACACATTTTCCCACAGTATTTGACAGAAAATGTACAAACATTTCAGGATCTGCATACAGCAGTAACAATGGTAACCACTGTCATGGTAGGAAATCATTGGAAGAAATGTGGTACTATCAATAAATTCCACTAACAACAGATATCAAAAATGATCATGGTAGAAGCAATTGAGAGCTACTAAAAAATCTTTGGAAAGACATTAAAGGATTGCATTAATATGTAACTAGCACATACAATAGCAAACTTAACTCCCTATTTCCCAATTAGAGGCAACCAAAAATATATGCATAGAAGTATCCAGAAAACAAAGCTTATCAAGAGATTTTAGATTCTCTTAACCAGCAATTCAAATTTTTAAAAAATCAAGAGGTTAAAGTAATATAAGAGGTAAAAGGAGGGCAAACAACAAAATAAAAAATGCAATCAACAATTTACTACAAAGAAGGAGAGAAAAAGAGAGAGAGAGAGAGAGAGCTGAAAAACAGGAGAATGTAAACATTTCTGGTTCTGTAGATGAAATGCAATTTGGATCAAATAAGAAATAGTAAGCTAACATTGTTAATGTAATGACTAATAGAAGCCTCCTGGTTTTCCTTGTTTGCATCATCTCAGCTAAAATTCCATCTTCTACAAGAGAAGCCTTTCCTGATCACACTTAATGCTAGTGTCTTCTTTCTGAGAAAATCCCCCACTTACACTCCATATAGCTTATTTGTTCATCATGGTTTTCATATTGTATTTCCCATTAGGATGAGAGCTCCTTGAGAGCAGTGATTCTAATTTTTTGGCTTTTTTTGTTTTCCCAGAACTTAGATCAGTGCCTGGCACATAATACTGTAGGTGCTTAATAAATGTTTACTGACTGACAAAAGCAAGGGAAGTAGCTAACACTCTAGCTTCTCTATATAACTAGTGCAGTGAATCCAAAATAAGATCCATAATCCCTAACTCAAACACTTTACAATACAATATGAATTTTTAATAAAACACTTTACCAACTTCCTTTGAGATGCAAGACAGACCTCACAGACCTCTTTTTTATAAGAAAGCATCACAGATCTACTACCAAAATATGAGAACACCAGCCCCCCCTCAAAATACAGGCCAATTATTTGTTTATATACTTTAGATGAAACATTCATGGCTTGTATCCCTTTGAAAAAATCCATCAAGGAAATTCATCAAGGAAAATACTGTATACAGGACAACTCAAGTAGCTAACTTCATCCTGTTTCCACATAGGTTAAATATAATTATGCTAAGTATTTCAATATTTTTAAAAATTTTCATTCCATGTGGCTTGAAGATTATGAGTACTATACATGAAGACATCTATTAACAATGCTGTTTTTAAATTTTTATGGATCAGAGTTATGTCTGAGTGGTTATGAGTTACATAGCTGTTTCTAATAATGGTCTGTTCCAGTACACCCTTTTTTCTTTGTAATTGTTAATAACATTTTGGGTTTTGTGTTGAAGAATGAGAATTTGTCCCCTTTAATGTTAGTCAATAAATATTTATTAAGCACATAGCACTATTGTTGGGTCACAGTTCCCCTGTCTCAGTTTCCCTTAATTGTTCTGCCTTTGTAGCAATTCCCTTCTCCCTTCTGACCATTCAGAGATAATTGGGCTGTAGAGTAATGGCTGCTGACATTCCAAAGAGTCATAAAACCTCCAGATGGCCCATCTCAAATACCTAGGCTTCAGACTCTAGCTCCTAGCTTCTTCCCAAACTTATCAGAATTTATGATCCTTCTTCTATACCCCCAACCTGTCAGGACTAAATTGATAGTTCTTTCCTGGAACTCCAATCCCCCCCAGTGCCCTATCCCCTCCTTCTGCCTTGTGAGCTTCTTTTGTTTCCCTGAGCACTGGAGCCCTATAAGAATTGTTGGAGCAATTCTTGAGTGCTGGATACTTTGAGATCCAGATGGCTGGCTAATGGGTGCCAGTCTAACTCTCAGGGACTGGGTGCTTTGAGACAGAAGTCCCATTCAGTTCCACCCATAGCTATGGATTCTAAACTCTCCACTACCATCAATAAAATATTAACCAATCTTCAATCTGTAGTTCGACCTCAGTTTCTCCCTGAGCATTATACTATGTTCCTGGAACTGTGCTAAACATTAGGAATACAAATATAAAATAAGACGTGCTTTCCAGCAAAGAGCTTACAATATAATGGGGGAAGATAACACACAAAATAAAACTGAAAAGTGAGGGGAGGAGATATGATAGATATGGTGAGCAAAAAAGTCCAAAATGAGTGCATCTGGATAGGAAATTAGATTTCCATATTGCTTATTTAACTCCTTTTGATTCCACTTTTAGATTTTGGCTGTTTCATAGCTCTATCTGTAACCAAACTATTTTCAGTCACTGTCAGGAAATCCAGTGTTTGATCAAAATAGCTATATTTATATCCAAACATACAAATATATCTGTTGCCAGTCTATACCTTTTATAAAGTAATTTCTGTTTGTTTTGAAAATATTTCCATACATTTTAAACCTATTTATTGCATGCTCTGAGGCTATCTTATTTTTGCCAGAGGAAGTATTACTCTTTCTATAGCTGCCTTCAGGCTAAAGAAAAATGACATGCCTTTACTTAAAAAAAAAAAAAAAAGCCATTGAGCTATTTGTAACCTTTGACCCAGAAATACTAATATTTGGCATATACTAATTAAGATCAAAAACAGAGGAAAAGGTATAATAAATAAATATACAAACATATGCACCATTTTTTTTTTTTTGGCAGTAGCAAAGAACTTGAAAAAAAACGAATGTTCATTGATCAGGGTCTTGCTGAACAAATTGTTGTACCTGAAGTGATAGAACATCATTGTACAGGAGGGGTGTTAGACCCCCTTTTCCAAATTAACTAATCAGAGACATCTTCTGGTATAAAGAGAAAGCATTTATTTAATCTCTGCAGGGAGAGGCCAGACACATCCGGGAGCCATCCCAACTTCCACCATGTGCTCCTGAACCAGGTCAGCCAGAAGTTGAACAGCCAGTTAAATAGGAAAAGATCCAAGCCTTTTCATTGGATAGACTAAAAGGAAGTAACTATTCTTGACTAATGGTCACCAATGTTGTCTGCTTCCTATGGGTCACATCACTTACTGCACCTTCACTAACTTCCTGCATCCCAGAATACAAGGCCTGGGAATAGGGATCATGTGACTTTCTGAAAGCCCCAAGACTTCATCTTCCTAGTCTGGGCATAGGGATCATGTGATTTAGGCCTAGTCTCAATACTGAGAAAACTTCATTCAAACCGTCCCCATTCATCATTATATCACAATTGTGAAAAATTCAAAGAGACTTGAAAGGATCATCAATGCACCAATGGATGCAGACTGAAGTAAGCAGAACCAGAAGAGCAAATTATACAATGACCACAGTAATGTAAATTGAAATGATGCTGAAAAACTTGAGAACATTGATTAATGGAATGAACCAACAGAGAATTCTAAGTGACAGGTAATACGTATAAAATAAGTAATATATTTTTTTGGCATAATCAACACACCAATTTATTTTGCTTCCTGTACTTATTTGTTATAAGGAAATTTTTATTGAAGTTAGTCACTTGGAAATGACTGTAATGTAAAAAGAGAAAAAAGACATCAAAATACTTGAAAGAAAATTCTGGATTTATAGTCAAAGGACCTATGTTAAAATTCTGATTTTTTTTAAGAGTCTATATCCATAATAAAGCTTTTTATTTACAAAACATGAGTGATTTTTCTACATTGACCTTTGCAAAAACTTTTTTTCCCCAAGCTTTTCCCCTCCTTCCCCCCACCCCCCACCCCCCACCCCTAGATGACAGGTAATCTAATACATGCTAAATAGGATAAATTATATGACAAATACAATACATGTATATATATCTATACAGTTATCTTACTGCACAAGAAACATCAGATCTAGAAAGAGAAGAAGAAAAAAACAACCTAAGAAGGAAAACAAAATGCATGGAAATATTCACAGAAAGCGTTAAAATGCTGTGTTGTGGTCCGCACTCAGTTCCCACAGGCCTCTCTCTAGATGTATATGACTATCTTCATCGCTGAACAATAGGAACTGGTTTGAATCACATCATTGTTGAAGAGAACCATGACCATCAGAATTGATCATCGTATAGTCTTGTTGCTGTGTATAATGTTCTCCTGGTTCTGCTCATTTCACTCAGCATCAGTTCATGCAGGTCTCTCCAGGCCTCTCTGAAATCCTCCTGTTGGTCATTTCTTACAGAGCAATAATATTCCATAATATTCATATACCATAATTTATTCAGCCACTCTCCAATTGAGGGGCATCCTTTCAATTTCCAGTTTCTTGCCACTACAAAAAGGGCTGCCACAAACATTCTTGCACATGTGGGTCCCTTTTCCTCCTTTAAAATCTCTTTGGGATATAGGCCGAGTAGAAACACTGCTGGGTCAAATGGTACGTACAGTTTGATAACTTTTTGAGCATAGTTCCAAATTGCTCTCCAGAATGGTTGGATCCATTCATAGTTCCACCAACAATGTATCAGTGTCCCAGTTTTCCCACATCCCCTCCAACAGTTATCATTATCATTTCCTGTCATTTTAGCCAATCTGACAGGTGTGTAGTGGTATCTCAAGAGTTGTCTTAATTTGCATTTCTCTGATCAATAGTGACTTGGAGCACCTTTTCACGTGACCAGAAATAGTTTCAATTTCTTCGTCTGAAAATTGTCTGTTCATATCTTTTGACCATTTATCAATTGGAGAATGGCTTGAATTCTTATATATTTGAGTCAATTCTCGATATATTTTAGAAATGAGGCCTTTATCAGAACCTTTGGATGTGAAAATATTTTCCCAGTTTACTGCTACCCTTCTAATCTTGTCTGCATT
>JAJPUD010003575.1:32016-52741 GCA_023553655.1 Myrmecobius fasciatus | reverse complement strand
TGAGAGGTAAACCATCCTACATTGTTCTAATTTGTTTATAATATCATTCTTTATACATAGATCATGAATCCATAAAATTCTGATTGTGACATTTCCTATCTTTGTGATATTAATCAAGTTATTTCCCTTTTCTGGACTCCAGTTTTCTCATCTGCAAAAGATTTAACTAGATTATTTTTAAATTACCTCTATGGTTGTTTAGATTAATTCCAAAGAACTGTGACCCACAATATGCTAACCATCATGGATCCAAAGACAGAAATGAAACAATTCCTTCCTTCAAGAAAATTTAATACCAGCAGAGGAGATAATATATTAATACAAAATGCAAACATTTCCTCTGGATCTTTCCCTTCAATTCTGAACTCTCAAACTGCAGTTTTCAGGGTTGCAGAGTGGGACAAACATGACTAAATTCCAATGGATCCACATTCCTGAAAACTATATCTCATGAGCACCCACCAGTCATGCAGTAGCCATGAATAGCTCAAAGTAAAAACCTTTTCTTAGATGAAATTGTAGACTCACACCAACAGAACTCAAGAGAACATCTAATTCAGAATCATCATTTACAAGTAAGGAAACTGAAGCAAAAAGAAAAAAATGTTAACAGCTAGCTAGAAGCAGAATTGGAACTAGAAACTACATCTCTTATCCAATCTGATTATATTGTCATAATAATAAATATTTTGGGGGTAAAACTTTGGAGCCTCTTAAACTTGACAGGACTTAAGACTGAACATGTCTTAATTTGACATATCAATATCCACTAAAAGGATGAGAGATTTTTTTCAGTGAGAGAATTCTGTCTGTTAATACAGATATCAACCATCTCTGACTTAGAAGATAAATTCTAGGGAGTTGTCTCGGGCACATAAAAGTGAACTGAATTGCTTAGGGTCACCAAATTCTGTATGACAGGAAGTGAAAGAGTTAGGATTTGAACCTAGGTATTACTCCTTTGTTCAGCATTCTCTCTAACAACCATACCGCCTCTCTCTTCCCCATATCTTATCATTTTAAAAAATTAAAATATGTTAAACAGAAACATATGTTAACAGAATTTTAACAAAATTGGTAAATGTTCCACACTGGCTTGGCATATTACTCTTACAGTTCCCAAAAGTCAATGACATCCCTACTTAAATAAATAAATAAGGAAAATCTTTGTTCTATTATTTTTTATTCTGAACTTAAACACCAAGTAGAATGAATATTTCCATATGCATAGCAAAACATAATAAGATAGTAGAGACTTTACATTTTCTCTATTTTTCAAATATTTGACTATATTTTAACATTTCTTGTTTCATGAAGTCATTAATTTCTATTTGCTCCCTTTTGTCTTTCAGGGAATACACCATTTAGATTGAGTTTTCCCATTTTTATTTATTATATTTTCCCTCTCTGAATCTAATTTCATTTATAATTCCTTTTTTTATTTTTTTAAAAGGTCTTCATTTAATTGCACATGTTTAACCTATTTTGGATTGCTTGTTATCTTCAGGAGAGAAGAAGAAGGGAGAGAGGGAGAAAAATTTGGAACACAAGATTTTTTAAAGGTAAATGTTGAAAACTATCTTTCTGTGTATTTGGAAAAATAAAATATATAAAAAGGTCTTTATTTCTTCTAGATATTTTCATCATCTTTATGGTCAAGTTTTTTGGTGTTGCTTTTTTTTTTAATCTCTGAACTTTTACTTTATAGTTGCTATGGAATTGTTTTGTTTTGAGTTGGTCCTTAATCTTCTTTTAAACCATAATATTTCTTGTGTTTATTTATATTTTCATCTTTGACTTGCGGTATGGAATTTTGTACTTAGGCAGCCCAGTTCACCTATTACACTCCCAAAACTCTTGAGTTGGTAGGGTAGGTTTTGTTTCTCCATGTTTCCTCTTCAGTCTGGACATTCCTTTCAGTGTTGATCTGGACAGGGTGATTAATATTTCAACATGGATTCTGACCATGGTTGAAATCTGTATTCTTTTCTGCAATACCTGTATGATCTCTGTGTGGGCCCCTGTTGAAAGTAGCAGGTCATACTATTAGTAGGTCATACTATTACTTCTGAAAAGTCTCCTAGAATAAATGCCTAGACACTGAGTTGGGCATGTCTCCTTGTGTGGCCCTCATTTCCCAAGAAGTATTTAGCTAGACCCTGACTCTCTGTACAGTTACCAAAGGAGCTTGGTTCTGTTTTGGTGCTCCTTTCCCCAGCCCTTTTAACTTCAGGGCTCATTACAAGAGTTTACACTTGCTTCCTTAGTACAATCTTTCTGTCTTCCTTTGCCAATTTCTATCCATCTTTGAGTGTAGCCCTGGACTAGCTAGAGGCACTTATTACATTGAATTGTGATCTGATAAGAACAAGGGAAAGAACTATTGTTTTCCCAGGGCACATATCCAAGACATAATAAGGAATCTTCTAAGACTTGTCAAAATAAATGATTATTATTAACTATTTATGATTCATATGGTTACAAAAGATACTATCAGAAGGAACCTAAAATATGCTGCCAAGAATTATGTTTGGAGCAAGAAACTGAAGACTATAGGGGAAAAGGTTGCTTTTTCTGACCATTGAGGGTAAACAAAAAAGAGGTAAGATGGGAGTACAATTCTGGACTAGATGAAGGAGAAATGAGAGTGCATTCCATTTATGCAGAACAGGTGGTACAAAAGTGGATAAATGAGAAATGGTAAAGAATTGGAAAATATGGATGAAGAGTAAAGGAGGACACTTTGGCTGGGGTGGGAAGTAATGGTAAAGATTGAAAAGGTAAATTGGGTTTAAAAGTTAAACCCCAAAGTTAAACCAAAAAGTTATATGTGATCCTAGAAATCATTGAAATTTGTTCTGAGGGGAGTGACCTAGTCAATCTTGTACAGTGGAAAGATTATTTGTTAGTTTAATAGAAGATGAATTGGAGAAGGGAAAGATTTGAGACAAAAAAACTAATTAGGAGACTAAGTAGGAGTAGTTCAAGGTTAGACAGAGAGAGGTAATGAGTGCATAATTAGGTTGGTGGCCAAGTGAATAGAAAAAGGGACAGATTTGAGAAATATTTTAGTGGTGGAAATAAAATTTAGCAACAAATAGGCTATGTAGGATGAGGGAAATTGAAGAATTTCTTTGGGAACTTAGATTTAAAGCTCCATTGATGAAAAAAATGCTGTACATTAGTCCCCAAAACTCAGAATAAATCATAAAGACAAAAATCACACAACTTCCTAAACTTAATGAAACAAAAAAAGCATTTATTAACACTTACAATATGCCAAATATTGTGCTAAGAGTTGAGGAGAAGCAAGACAGTCTCTATTCTCAGGGAGTTCACATCTTAATTAGATGAGACAACACATAAAGGGGGGTTCCAGTGAATGTCAAAAAGAAGGGCCAAATCTTAGGTTCTATTAAGTGAAATGGAAAGGCAAATGGGCAAGGTTTCAGGACCTTGAAGTGCAATAGCAAATTATGTGATTCCCAACTAGTAGCTCCTGCTAAGAGAGTAGTGTTTCCAACAATCAAAAGAGAATAGGGTTCTGGAATATCTCTAGTAGAGGTGGAGATTGGCAAAGAAGGAGAATCCATATCTCTCTCTGTCCTTCTCTTTGTCTCTGTCTCTCTCAAACACACACACACACACACACACACACACACACACACACACACACACACAAACAAACTGTTAATCTAACTGATCTGTGATTAAAAGAATTCCATATAAGCCAGTTATAGGAAGAAATAGACAGCAAAAATATTTTAGTGAGGGACCTCAACCCTGTCCTCTCAGAATCAGACAAATCTAACCACAAAATAAACAAGAAAGAAACCAGAGAGGTTAATAGGATCCTAGAAAACCTAGATATGATAGACCTCTGGAGAAATCTGAATAGGTCAGAAGGAATATACCTTTTTTTCTCAGAAGTACGTGACACCTACACAAAAACTGACCATGTATTAGAGAATAAGGCAGAAATAGTAAATGCTTTCTTTTCAGACCACAATGCAATAAAAAAATTATATTCAATAAAGAACCAGGAAAAGATAATCTAAAAAAGATAGACTAAAAAACCTAATTCTGAAGAACGAGTGGATTAAACAACAAATCACAAAAGCAATCCATAATTTCACCCAAGAAAATGCCAAATAATGAGACAACATATCAAAATCTATGCAATGCAGCCAAAGCAGTTCTTAGGGGAAATTTTATATCTCTAAATAAATAAAACAGAGAAAGAGGAGATCAATTAATTAGGAATGCAACTAAAAAAACTAGAAAAAGAACAAATTAAAAACCCCCAAATAAACACCAAATTAGAAATTTGGTATTAGAATATTAGAATCTCTCAAAGGAGAGATTAATAAAATAAAGACTAAGAAAACTATTGAACTAATGAGCAAAACTAAGAGTTGGTTTTATGAAAAAAACTAGCAAAATAGATAAACCTTTGCTTAATTTGATCAGAAAAAACAAAGGAAAAAACCAAATCAACAGCATCAAAAATGAAAGGGGTGAACTCACCACTAATGAAAAAGAAATTAAAAATAATTAGGGGCTATTTTGCCCAACTCTATGGCAGCAAGTCTGACAGTCTAACTAAAATACATGAATACTTACAAAAATGTAAATTGCCCAGGTTACCAGAAGAGGAAATAAAGTTCTTAAATAGTCCCCATTTTAGAAAAAGAAATTGAACAAGTCATTAATGAACTGCCTAAGAAAAAATCTCCTGATCCAGATGGATTCAAAAGTGAATTCTACCAAATAATTAATTCTAATACTATGTAAACTATTTGCAAAAATAAGTAAAAAAGGAATACTGCCAAATTTTTTCTATGACTCAAATATGGCACTGATACTCTAAACCAGAAAGGGCCAAAACAGACAAAGAAAATTACAATTTCCCTAATGAATATAGATGCAAAAATTTTAAATAAATAAATATTAGCAAAGAGATTATAGTAACTTATCAGTGGAATAATACACTATGACCAAGTAGGATTTATACCAGGAATGCAGGGCTGGTTCAATATAGAGAAACCTATTACCATAATTGACTATATCAATAATAAAACAATAGAAATCATATGATAGTATCAATAGATGCAGAAAAGGCTTTTGACAAAATATAGCACCCATTCCTATAAAAAATACTAGAGAGCATAGGGATAAAGGGAGCTTTCCTTAAAATTATAAGCAGTATTTATCTAAAACATACAGCAAGCATTATTTGGGATGGAGAGAAGCTGGACACATTCCCAGTAAAATCAGGAATATAACAAAAATGCCCATTATCACCACTATTATTCAACATTGTACTAGAAATGTTGGCTTTAGCAATAAGAAAAGAAAAAGAAATAAAAACAATTTTAATAGGCAATGAGGAAATAAAACTATCATTCTTTGCAGATGATATGATGATATAGAGAATCCTAAAATATCATCTAAAAAATTACTGGAAACAATTTACAGCTGTAGTCAATTTGCAGGATATAAAATAAACCTACACAAATCATCAACATTCCTATATATTACTACTGATGAAGTCCATCAGCAAGAGATAGAAAGAGAAATTCCATTTAAAATTACTGTAGGCAAAATAAAGTACTTGGGGGGCTACCTGCCAAGACAAACCCAAGAACTATATGAACACAATTATAAAACATTTCTTACACAAATAAAATCTGATCTAAACAATTGGGAAAATATTAATTATTTATGGCTAGGTTGAGCTAATTTAACAAAAATGACAATTCTGTCTAAATTGGTCTATTTGTTTAGTGTCATATCAATCAAATTGTCAAAACTAGAAAAAAATAATAACAAAATTCATCTGGAAGAACAAAAGATCAAGAATATCAAGGGAATTAATGAAAAAAAATACAAAGAATAGTGGGTTAGCAGTACCAAACCAAAAACTATATTATATTGCTGCAGTAATCAAAACCATTTGGTACTAAGAAATAGAGAAATGGATCAGTGGAATAGATTAGATACACACAACACAATGATCAAGGCCTATAGCAATCTAGTATTTGATAAATCCCTGAACTCCAGCTTCTGGAATAAAAACTTACTATTTGACAAAAATTGCTGGAAAACTGAAAAATAATGTCAGAAAAATTGACATAGACCTATATCTCATATCCCATACCAAAATAAGGTCAAAATGGATACATGATATGGGCACAAAGGATGATACCATAAACAAATTAGGAGGATAAGGGATAATTTACCTATCAGATTTTTGGAGAAGGGAAGAATTTATGACCAAAGAACTAGAGAACATCATGAAAGGCAAAATGGACAACTTTGATTACAATAAATTAAAAAGTTTCTGCACAAACAAAACAAACAGAAACAAGATTAAAAGTTAAGTACAAAGCTAGGAAAAAAATCTTTACACTCAGTATTTCTGATAAAGGTCTCATTTCTAAAATATATAAAGAACTGTGTCAAATTTATAAGAATAAAAGTCATTCCCCAATTGATAAATGGCTAAAAGATATGAACAGACAATTTTTAGATGACAAAATGAAAGCCATTTATAATTCTATGAAAAAATGCTCTAAATCACTAGTGATTAGAGAAGTGCAAATTAAAACAACTCAGAGGTACCCTGTCACATCTCTCAGATTGGCTAAGATGACAGGAAGAGATAATAAAATAAATGTTGAAGGGGATATGGGAGAACTGATACTCTAATGCATATCTGATAGAGTTGTGTACCGATTAAACCATTCTGGAGAGCAATCTGGAACTATGCCCAAAAGGTTAAAAAACTGTGCATACCCTTTGACCCAGCAATGCCATTACTGGATCTGCATCCCAAGGAAATTATAAAAGGAGGGAAAAGGACCCACATGTGCAAAAATATTTGTAGCAGCTCTTTCTATGGTATCAAAGAATTGGAAAAGGAGGGGATGCTCATCAATTAATTGGGGAATGGCTGAACAAGTTGTGACATATGAAGATAATGGAATATTATTGTTCTATAAAAATGATGAACAAGCTGATTATAGAAAGGCCTGGAAAGATTTACATGAACTGATGCTGAGTGAAACAAGCAGAACCAGGAATACATTGTACACAATAACAGCAAGAATATGTGATGAACAACTATGACAGGCTTGGTTCTTTTCAGCAGTTATGTGAACCGAAGCAATCCCAATAGACTTTGGACAGAAAATGCCATGTGCATCTAGAAAAAGATCTAAAGAGACTGAATGTGCATGTATATCAACTAAATTGTAAGATCCATGAGCACAGAAACTGTGCTTTATTCTCCCTCAAAGTTTAACACAATACTCAGTCCATAGAGATAGAAATAGGGACCAGAACTGTGATTCCATTGGTTTAAGGAAGTACTAGGTGAAGAAATTCCCTCTATTCATGCAGATCTGCATGTTTAGAGAGTTTCGAAGACCACTGGGCAGTTTTGACAACCAATATGTGTTAGAAGTAAGACTTGAATTTAGATTTTTCTGGATTCAAAGACAGTTCTTTATCCTTCTTGCTCAGCATATCGCACGTGTTGTTTTTTTTTTAAACTAAATATTTTTAAATCTGTGTGAAAATAAATCTGAACTTGACTTACCAACATCTTACCAACAAGTAGCCTTCTATTTATTCCAATTCATCATCCGCACATAAAGATAATGACAAAATTTTGTCAATTTTCCTTTCAAAAAGGCTTGCTTCTGTTTTTCCCCTTTCTCTTCCCACTATTAATCCTCTAGTCAAGACCCTCATCATTATTTTATACTTGGTTTATAGCACTTGATTCCTAAATGATTGCCTTGTCTCCAGGCTCTTTCCCCTTCAATCTTATTCAGCACACTGCTATCATATTAACTCTTACCAATGAAGTCCAAATACTTCTTTGACATTCAAGGTCCTCCATAACCTTGTTGATTTCAACCGCTTCCCTTCATAAATTTTCTGTGCTCTCTTAACATACTCGCTTCATTTGACCTATTGAAGTTTTATACTTCCTCTTTGACCATGTATCATTATTATGTATTATGTATTATTAAGTCCATAGTGAAATTCTTATTCCTCTGAATTAACAAAACAATGTCCTCACTCATCTAACTTCCTTGTAGCATCTGCTATTTCCATAAGTTATCTCTATATTTCTCTCTACATACTCATGTTTATATCTTTTTTTTTTTACAAACTACATTATGAGTTCCTTAAGGTAGGAACTATATGTTATTAAAGATCTTAGAAATTGTTTAGTTGAATTTCTCATTTTACAGATGTAGAAAGTGAGGTCCAGAGAGAGAAAGGGACTAAAACAAAGTCCCAAAATAGCTTTTCTCTTCCCCCTCTAGTCCTATTCTCATAGAGCTACGCACATAGTAAGTGCTCAATTAATTTTTTTGAACAAAAGGAATGGACTAAACTGTTGTTTGGCTAGTGTCTAAGATAGCCCCTCATATTACCTTACATTATGTGTCACAGAGAACATGTGAGGCTTCAGTGTATTGATGTCAGGTTCAAGAAAGAAAGTATGATCTTTATTATTGTGAAATCAAAGTTAAACATCTTAAAAGCAACCCTGCTAGTCTATTACTTAAAGCCTATTATTTTAAATATGTACTTATTTTAAAACCACCTTCTAGGTGAAAGAAACCCATGAATTAAATGGACAGCATAAAGTTAGGAAGAAAATTCCAGAAATGATATGAAGATTGAAAGCAATTAAGGCATGTCTTTGAGATACTTGAGTCAGTAGAACACACATCCATAATATAAATTCACCAAATTAATTCACTAAAATTCAAGTTACATCATTCTTTTACTAAAGCTAATATTCAGTCATTTACAACCACACAAATCAGGAACCTGTTTTAATTTATGGCGACTTAAGGTGGCTCGCTCCTAACTCAGTTCTGAGCAGTTCCTGACCCATTCCATCAATTTGTAGTCTGTCAAAGTTAAGGATGTTACAAGCTATTAAGTAACACATTTTATAGCTTTCTTATCTACATCCTGAAGAATTTATTTCTCAGTTATTCATGCAGAGAAGACAAAAGATTTCATTTCAAGAATCTTCATAAGGGGAAGAAAAATATAAGGTATAAAGTTTTTTACTTCCTTTCAAAGTCAAAGTTAAACTTTAAAAAAAAAAAAAGAAGAAGAAGCCCATCCAATTGAAAAAGCCAAGTTGAAGCATATATATAATATTTGGAACATCCTACCTACACTTGCCTACCTCCCAAACTGGTTACCTCAGGTTCAAAATATTCTTCCCTATCAAATCAAAACTTGTTCAGATGTGTTTACTTTTAAAAACTTACCCAGAGGACAAAATTAGTTAGAAACAAAAGCATTTCATGAAGAATTTAAGTTGTACTAAAAGGTTCACTTAGTAAGCCTGGGGCAATCCTCTCACAAGTAGTAGGATCCTTAGTGGGGGGAAGGGGGAACAAAGAAGTTTATGTAAGGGACATGGAAAGACAACTTATGTCTATAACAAAGCAAGATCATCAGTGTCATCTAGTGATGCCATTGAATTGTTCCACTGGCCTTTGCATGGTCTCAGTTCAGTATTGCTTTACCAGTTTCATTCTCATATCATGGTGACTGTTAGGAAAGTAGTGTCAGTTTAGGATTACTTTACTAAACTCTTGGTGATTTGTGCTATAGTCTTTGCTGTGGACTCATCTTTGCAGAAATGTCTGCTAGGATATAGTTGCTAGATTCTTTTCCTAAATGTATGCTCAAATCTTCATTGCCACAATACCTACCTAGCAAAAGCTAGGTAGCCTTAACCCAGGCTAAAATTAAATCTTTTCTTTTCAAACTCCTATTTGTAGGTGGGAGTAAGAGCACCTACTTATAAATAACTATCTAACGTATGGTTAGATATTTCTAAGAAGGTTTTTGGATAAATTAGAACTCTCACATAAGAAAATATGTAAAATGGTGGTACTGCTGCTTTAGGTTAACAAGATTTCTTTTAAGAGAACATTTAATCTCCGAAGAATGATTTACAAGTAAAAATAATTTGTAATTATTTTGTAAGACTGAGTCAGTGCTGTTTTTGTGCACCTCTCTGAGTGAATACAATGATTCTTTTTATGATCCTAATAGGATTAGATGTATCCTAAGATTCTGAGACCACATCTTTGAACTGCAAATAAAGTTAAGCCAGATCAAAGAAATCAAAAGAAAAAGCATATCTTAAGGGCTAATAAAGTGCCCAGGCACAAAGATAAGAGCTGGAGATACAAAAAAAACCAAGTGAGAATCCCTCCTCACCTTACATTCTAATAAAAGAAGACATCACTGCCGGGGAAGTTTTGGTCAGGGGAAAATTGTTTGGGTAGTGATAATTTGATTATTGTCTCAAAGCTCAAGTAAGAAAAGTGGGGAGGGAATGCCATAAAGATGACCACAGAATAGTAATAAATTGAGTCTGGAGCCAAATTACTTGTGATGAATACTAATTAGTAAGGTGCTCAGAATCCCAAAGCAGGACCTCCAAGGGCCAGGTCAGAAGTTGAGACTGCTGCACAAGGAGGAATACAACAGCATAAAAATTAAGGAAAAGGAGGGAGGGGAGTTTGAGGGAAGTAGCTAAAAAGAAACAGAACCAAAAGACATGGTCATTGTTCTTAAGTCACCTAACCAACATTCCTACTTTATTATTCAAATCTATTAGCATGAAAGTCAGGTCGATTTGGTGCTCTATTTTGACTATTGAAAGACCAAAATATTAAAACATGATGCCTTAGTCATTTTTTTTTTTTTTTTGCTTTTTGCTGAGGCAATTGGGGTTAAGTGACTTGCCCAGGGTCACACAGCTAGGAAGTGTCTGAGACCACATTTGAACTCAGGTCCTCCTGACTTCAGGGCTGGTGCTCTAACCACTGCACCACCTAGCTGCCCCTGCCTTAGTCATTTAAACAAATAAGTTTAGGAAGCTTGTCTTCTTAATCCAAAATCCTAGAATATTGAAGAAACATACATATCACTGCTTGACTTTTCTGATTACTTTACAAATTAAACTTCTATACTTCATTTAATAAAAAATTTAGAGCTAGAGTTAGATATGACCTCAAAATGGCACCTCTATCTTCAGGAAGTTAGGATATTATTATCCTCATATTAAAGATGAGGCAACTAAGACACCAAAAACCACTTCAGGCAAGTTTTCACAGCTTCTTAGCAGTAGAAGAGACCTAAAATTTTAGCCTCCTAATATATGACTCTTTCTGCAGCAATATCTAAGTAGTCAGAATATCAAATACAAACACTACCCAGTTCAGAATCTACAAGTACTTTTCTAATTCTATTAAGACCAGATTTTACTCTAATAAAAGAGAAAAAATAGATATTACTATATAAGAAGGATTATGTTCACCCCTAGAATTGCAACTACTTCTATCCGAAAAAGGCAATAGATTATAACATTCTATAAAAGTTTATCCTATCAATTCTGATGGACATGGTTCTCTTCAACAATGATGTGATTCAAACCAGTTCCTATTGTTCAGGGATGAAGATAGTCATATACATCCAGAGAGAGGCCTGAGGGAACTGAGTGTGAACTACAACACAGCATTTTAACGCTTTCTGTGAATATTTCCATGCATTTTGTTTTCCTTCTTAGGTTGTTTTTTTTTCTCTCTTTCTAGATCTGATGTTTCTTGTGCAGTAAGATAACTGTATAGATATGTATACATATATTGGATTTGTCATATAATTTAACATATTTAGCATGTATTAGATTATCTGTCATCTAGGGGTGTGGGGTGAGGGGAAGGAGGGGAAAAGCTTGGAAAAAAAGTTTTGCAAAGGTCAATGTAGAAAAATCACTCATATGTTTTGTAAATAAAAAGCTTTCAATAAAAAAAAAGTTTATCATGGCTACATGGAAGTAGTGATAGTTATTAAAAAGAAAAAAGAAAAGAAAGAAAAAAAGATGATTGTAGCATTTTTAAATACATAGAAGAAAACATTAAAAAATCAGAAAAAATAACACACAAGCAAGAACAGCTTTTAAAGTCAAATATTAAATTTGTTTTATACTTAAAAGGAAAATGTAGCTATTTAAATTAGAGATTTGGAGTTTTGTAACATCCTCTTTTCTGTCCTGCTTTGTATATAAAATTATTCATATGCTTGAGTTAACAATAAAAATAAATAATTTTTAAAAGAGAAAAAAATCTCAGATTTTTTTTAAATTTCCTTAAAATATTTAACTTAATGACTATCATTTAAAATAGAACTTTCCTTTACTTGGCAGCCCTTTGGTAAAAAAAAAAAATAACCCCCCAAAATGGGAATTTTGCTATTTTAACAGATCTATGCTATCACTGATGTGTGTATACTATCTCCAACCATTGCAAATTATAAACATTTAATGTCTTTTCAAGCTATGTCAATGTCTTGTCCTTGTCCTTTCAAAATCTTCTTATAAACTCTCTCATTGAGGGCCTATTCAACATGCTGGATTGGGCTCTGGATCTTTTGGCATTGTATATATATCAGGGAAACATATGAGCTAGTCATCAACAGACCGGCCAATGGAATGAATATAAATATGAATATAAAGAATTTAAAGAAATTTGAGGGGACCTGTAGTATATAATGCAGGAGGAAGCAAGAAGCACCAAGGGAACAGTTTTACATAATGTATATGTATATGTGTGTATGTGTGTGCTGTATATGGGGCACCTGGATGATACAATGGATAGAATACCAAGTTTGGAATCAGGGAGAACTAAGTTCAAATCTAAACTCAGATATTTACTAACTGTGTGCCCATAGACTAGTCATTTAACTCTGTTTGCCTCGGTTTTCTCATCTGTAAAATGAGATGGAAAAGGAAATGGCAAACTACTCCAGGATCTTTGCCAAGAAAATCCTAAATAGCGATTCAGACATAACTGAAAAATGATTGAACTGAATACTGTATATATTTATAATATGCATATACACATATGTATGTATTGCTAAAAGACATCAGCACTAAGAACAAAGCAGTGACCATTCTTAATTTCAGAAAACTAACAACAGAATCTCTTTCCCCTAGGCAGTTGTAAAATAAGCATACATCAGACTTGCTAAAGTATGTTTGTTTTTTTTTTAATCTATACTTTGTGTTAAAAGAGAGGTCTAATTTGGAAGAGAGGAAAGTGAATCATTGGAAAATAAGAAAAAAACTTCAATAAAACATTTTCAAAAGGCATTTAAATTCTTTGGGGCTCCTCTAAACTTTCTCCTCGTCTTGAAATTCTGATTATATTAAGTCTATTTTTCCCTGTAAGTAGTCAATTCAGTCAGTCAACAAGTATTCAAAGGAAAGCCTCAAGCATGTTGGGTAGATCCCCAACTAAAAGAATTGTGGGAAGATAGATAAATATGTTCCATAGGATAAGAGAATATTGTTATGATCTATGTGGTTGAAGGTAGTATCCACATTGATGATATCATAGATCTATTAAAGTATCTAAATTCCCATTTTTTTATTAAACCTGTCAAATAGAGAAAATAACTATTTTATGTGATAGTCTGAGAGCAGACTAATATTTTTTCACTTCTAAAAAACGACCTTTTATTTTGAATCTAAACACCAAAATTTGACATAATTATTACTTGCAATCAGTTTAATCAGCTTCATGTAATACTAATGATACAGCCTTTCTAAAGAAAAGGATAAGTATTTTGAAGGGAAATGAGACATAAAATTTAGATCCTCAAGATTTAGAGATGTAAGGAAACTTAGAGATCATTGAGTCGAATTTTACTGATGAAAAAATCAGGCAAAGAGAGATTAAGTCCAAAGTTATATGAAGTCTCAAGATTAGGAGAGAAGCAATAAACTGGGAAAACATTTTTACATTCAAAGGTTCTGATAAAAGCCTCATTTCTAAAATATATAGAGAACTGACTCAAATAAGTAAAAATTCAAGCCATTCTCCAATTGATAAATGGTCAAAAGATATGAACAGACAATTTCAGATGAAGAAATTGAAACTATTTCTAGTCATATGAAAAGGTGCTCCAAATCACTATTGATCTGAGAAATGCAAATTAAGACAACTCTGAGATACCACTACACACCTGTCAGATTGGCTAAGATGACAGGAAAAGATAATGACAAATGTTGGAGGGGATGTAGAAAAACTGGGACACTGGTAGATACATTGTTGGTGGAACTGTGATGGATCTAACTATTCTGGAGAGCAATTTGGAACTATGCTCAAAGAGTTATCAAACTATGCATACCCTTTGACTCAGCAGTGCTTCTACTGGGCTTATATCCCAAAGAGATTTTAAAGGAGGGAAAGGGACTCACATGTGTAAAAATGTTTGTGGCAGCCCTTTTTGTAGTGGTAAGAAACTGGAAACTGAATGGATGCCCATTAATTGGAGAATGGCTGAATAAATTATGGTATATGAATGCTATGGAATATTATTGTTCTGTAAGAAACAACCAGCAGGACGATTTCAGACAGTCTGGAGAGACTTGCATGAGCTGATGTTGAGTGAAATGAGCAGAACCAGGAGATCATTATGCACGGCAACAACAATACTATATGATGATCAATTCTGATGGACATGGCTCTCTGCAACAATGAGGTGATTCAAACCAGTTCCTATTGTTCAGTGATGAAGACAGTCATATACATCCAGAGAGAGGATGTGGGAACTGAGTGTGGACCACATTTTTAATGTTTTCTGTGAATATTTGCTTACATTTTGTTTTCCTTGTTAGGTTTTTTTTTCTTTTCTCTTTTTAGATCTGATTTTTCTTGTGCAGTAAGATAATTGTATAGATATGTATGCATATATTGGATTTGTCATATAATTTAACATAAAAAAACCAGTCATATGAAGTTTCATAAAGAAGTCTTCCGGACAAGGCCCAGCACACTATCAACTATCACCTACCTGTCCCATTTACACCTGTTTGTTATCTACAAAATAGATAATTATTTTCTAAATTCCCTTTGCTAGCTTTTATCTTAGATAAAACTTACACAAAGGCCTTAACAATTAGCTTAAAGTTTGGCTGAAATAGCTAATTTGTGTATTATCAATCTCAAGAGTATCATTAAAATTCCATTAGACTAGGAGCTCCTAGAGAGTAAGGACTGTCTTTTGCCTTCCTTATCACAACTTATTAACAAGAGCATAGTCAGAGATCCACTGAATCAATCCCTGTAAGCAAAAAACAGTGATTATTATTGGTTAAAATTTCAGCTTGATAACTGCTGAGGAAGATAAAAATGAGGACTATAATGCGCACTACCATCAGCTGCTCAATACTTATTAATCAGGCAACAATGGAAGGCAGGCATCCAAAAATAATTTATTTTCCATTGGGTTTCAATTAGTTTCTATTTCTAATGTGTATAGTGCCTCAAGTCTGTTTTAAGATTTATAATTTTGTGCCACTGACATTGTTCATCAAACTTCAGTTGTGAGAGTCATAAAAAAAACTATCACAAAAATAAATGGTGCTTTACAGCTACAGTTGGTATAACTATATAGAGGAAAATGTATGGGAAAATCTCTATTCAAAAATCTTAGGGAAGTAATCATTATGGGTATGTATGTGAGCACTAAAACTACTGTCTTTTCTATTTTAACCATTTAGAAGAGTAATCTTTCCAAAATGTATCACATACTTCCTTGATTTTTAAATATTGCATATGAAACTTGATTCATGAAAATTGGACGAATCAGAGCCAATCTGATTCTAGGGGAATTGATTCACACTAAGAGAAAAAGATTTAGGAACCATAATGTCAGTATTATAATAATTGTGAACCATAATTCAGGGGAAATACATAGTTAGCAAAGTTGAGGTTTTGTACAATAAGTACTTTTCTCCAAATGGGTCAGTCAAACAGAATCAAAAAGTTGATTCTTAGGTAGAGAATCTGAAGAAAGGTGGACTAGAGAGCTCTTAATGGAAACATTCTTTGTTCTTATTTTTCTTTTCCAACATGATTCATGAAGAAACGTGTATTAAAAAAAGTTAATATACATGTATAACCAGAAAAAAACCAATTAATTAAAAAAAAAAAGAAAAGGGAAACGTTCACCAAACTAGAGAATTTTAATGAATTATTCTTCACTTCTTTAGGAATATTTCCTTCTAAATAAAGAGTATTGGTCCTCTAGACCAAAACTTCTTAAACTGTGGGTCAAGATTCTAATGAGGTCGTATAAAAATTTCTTAGGCAAGAAGATGTCACAAGTGGAAAAAGTTTAAGAAGCCCTGCTCAAGACAATATATGAATTGAAACAAATAGCTACTCAGATTTTTTCCAATTCTTAAAATTTGTGATTCTAAGATAAACTTATTCCAAGTACCTTGGCTTGTAGACAGTACTACATTTCTATCTCATGCAAATTAGCATTGGCAAGGATATTATCTAAGGCAGCAATTATCAAACTTTTTGATCTCAGGATTCTCTTTAAACTCAGAAATTACTTTAGATCCCAAAGAGCTCTGGATGATAATGTATTATATCTATTGATATTTACCATATTAGAAATTTTAACATCTTTGTATTATTATGAAAAGAATTTTGATCTCATGGATACCCTAAAAGGAATCCCTAGAAATCTGAGAGGTTCCTGGACTGCACTTTGAGAATCACTTAAGTTTTAAGCAATTGCAATAGGTGTTTATTTGTATATGTATTTATTTAATATCTGTGTACTGAGGATATAGAAATGATAAGTGGTACTCATCTTTGACCTCAAGGATTTACTGAATGTAACTGTTAAATCATCAGGATACCCCTGAATCTATTAAGGTGTGTGCCCTAAAGCAAAATGGCAATAATTTGAATTGATTTTTGGATTTTTTATGTTACTTCATATGCTTTTTCCATTTTTGCTTTTTCATCAGGCTGTAACTTATTGGTTTACATGTGCATAGTTGTGAGTGGCAGCTTTTCACTTCTCTTATAATCTTTTTGCTTCTATTCAGTGATGGGTTTGGAGATGAGTTAATGAAGTTTCTTTAAACTAAGTGTAAAGCAAGACTGAAAAGCCTCATATAAGGGCCTAAGGAGATCTCCTATGAGTAAAGTGCATGAACTTATACAGGAGCTTTATGCCAGCTACTCAAAAGCCTTGTTTTCTCTGTATCCTGGTTCTAGGTTATGATATATAACATAAATACAAATAAGTTTTATATGCATTGTGCTGTTGGATAGCTGAGTACCATATATAGCTGAAATATTACTCTAAATCTTATTAACCTCCAGATTCCAAAAGGAAACTAAATATAACCTACATAAGTAAAAAGATTCATTCAGCCAGAACTTCCTTACTGAAAAAAAATATATATAATAGAGGAAGAGATCAAATATGCTTATTTATGCCACTAACTTTTAAATTCAGAAACAGAAAGATGCTAAATTTATTAATTTATAACTGAAAATTTATCAACAAAAGGCTTACTTTTACTCACCTGGTTTTATATTATCACTAGCCATTTTTATTTTTATGTTAGTAGCTTGATGACCAGGTGTTAAACTTGAATCATTGTTTAAAATCTGAGTAACAAAGAGAAAGGAACATCTGTCATTTTGAAAAATGAGGTGCTTCAACTTTTTAGTTAACTATAATACTTCTGAATTTTTTTTTCAAAATTTGATAAATTCCTATCACTAATTTAAGTAGTTGAGTTCCTAATCTGATTCTACCTACATAGAAAGTTTAGTCACTATACTAAAATTCCTCTAATTAAATCAAAGAATTTTGAAGAATTACCTTGGGTGCCATATTTTCTTATAATTCAAAATCTGTTCTCCGATTACTGAAAAGTCTAATAATATTACAATAGAATCACTGTACTTTTAGCCTTTATTAACAATAAAACCTAAATGTTTTATATAATAGTATTTATTAAACCTAGAGAAGCAAAAGCAAATTTGTATGCCAGGCCACTACAATTATTGCTCCGTTCTGTTATAGAACTATTTAAAGGTAATAAATAATTATCTTAGTTTTAATCAATACACTTATGAATAAGGTATAATCATTTTCTTGGTTATGTCATTGAAATGAAATACATAGTACAACATTTTTCATGAGTATTTATAAGCAATACTGAGTGTTATTAAACTATGGGTTTCCCAAGGGGAAGCTGTGGAATCTCCTTTTATATATTTAAAAAGGGATATATTTAACTTAAATGCAGTCCATTCTAAAGTCAGCACAGGGACAACTAAAGATCTTTTCTAGATGGATGACTCTTCATTAGGACATTTCCCATTCTAAATTTTTCATCATTCTGATTACAGAATTACAAAACAGGACAACTCTTTTCTTTCTTTTCTAAAGACATAAATAAATCCTAGGTCTAACTTTTATTGTTAGTACTGGATAATATTAAATGGCAGCATAGACATCTGCCAAATCTTGCAGGCTCAGTGCTTTAATATGGAACAGCTGGAGAAGGACCCTGCATTCTTTTCTCTGAGTAAACACTGGGGGCTCTGTTCAGTATCCTGCCGCAATAAGGCCTAAAGAATTTCACCTATCCAAAAACTCATTCTACAGACTTTTTTCTCTATCAGCACACAACTTATTTTAAAATCTCTCTCCACAAAGCTAGCAAAAAAGGCATTGAATTTTCCAGTTGTATTAGCAATCTACAATGCTTGAATAAGTACAGAAACAAAAAAATCTGAAAATATAGTTTCCAGTAGTTTCTTTATTAAAACACAAATATAAATTAATTGTATATTTGCATAAATTTCATATAGGTTACTTAAAAGTAAATGTGTTGCTTCTAACAGGTGAGGCTCATTTACAGGAATGGGGCTAATAAGGCCCCAGAAATAGTTATGAAATGCTTAAAAATGTAAGTGGAATGGGGGAGGTAAGAGGTGAGCTTTCCAGCTGCTCTGGACTTCCCCAAGTGAGGGAATACCTCCAGGTACCTCATTGTGGTTAAGGCCACTTAAAACAACTTAAAATGCATTCACTATCTTTTTAATAGTACATTGTATCAGGTTCAGAGAACAAGTTACTCTAAAATATAATTCTGAGAAAGAACAGGGGGGAAGAAAAGGGGAAGAAATAAGTGAAGGAATGTGAAAATATGAATTTTATTTTTATATCATCTGTTCTTTACACATCATATTGAAGCAACATAATGAGTTCCTAGGGGGTCATACTGGGCTTACTCCTACGTTGCTTAAATCAAGCAAACCACATTGTCCAAAAGAAACCCAGAAAACCCAGACTCTACGTGATCTGCATGAAAGAAAAAAAAAATCAATCATTCATGTTACCAGTTAGCATGTAGTACCCCAGTTACAACACCAAATGGACTGAAGTAGTTCATTTGTGCAAAAAAAAAAAACAAAAAAAAAAGTTGAGGTAAGTCCCCTAAGGGGAAAAGGGTGGGGATGGGAAAGCTTATATATAAAGAAATCGTCAGCTAGAACATTCTAGTCCCCTTGCTTCTGCTCTCACAGGGGAGGGGACAGACCGGAGAAGAGGGATAAAAGCACAAGTTAATAGTCAAAATGGATTGGTTGCACCAAACTTACCGGGGTTATTGGCTTCTCCTTCAAGAATGTGAAGCTCAGTGCAGTCCGCCAGGGAATGCTCCAGGCAGATCTGAAGAAAGCGAGCCTGTGTCCTGCTCACCCGCTTTAAAAGGGACAGCAAAGCAACAGTCTGTTCACATTCATTCCAGCCTTTAAACCAACCTGCCAGCACTCCGACTTGATCTCGAAACATCATGATTAGGGAGGAAGCTTCAGTGGGAGAGAGGGGATAACAACTATAAATCCCCCTCCCACTCTGCCCCCACCCCAAAGTTTACTGGAGTTGCAACTTCAATGATCACCAGAATAACGTCCTTTTAGAAAAAAATCGCCTTTGGTGCATGGATATTGCAGATTATGTTCACTTCTTTCTTCAGTTACGTTTCAGTAATTCTTGCTGATTTCCTCAACGAAGATGACGGTAGCACGGGAATTTTTTTTTTTTTTTAAATATGGAAAAAAAATCTCCACAAGGCACACAACTGTACAGCTCTTTTCCCCCTTTCTCGCACAGCCAGAGATTTCAGACGTTTTCAGCTCTCTTTTCCCCCGGCCAACAGGTCAGACCCTCTTCACACCCAAATCCCCAAGGTTCACAACTGGAAAGAGAGAAATTGGCTGCGCTTAGACTCCCGCGGAGATAAGGAGAACGTCGTGATTCAGCAGGGTAGTCTCCCACTTCACAATGTATTTTAGGAGATTTCAGGTCAATAATTTGACTAGTTTATGGGGGGGGGAAAGGTTCGGGGGAAAGATGTGTAGAGCAGTAGAGTATTAAAAAAAAATTACACACCTTTCTCTTCCTCCCCCCCTTCCCCCTCCACCCCCCCCCATGTACCACTGACAGGGAGATAACGAGATTTCCAGGGGAGAGATTTAAAGAAGCCTCCCCATAAGGTACAGGAGGAGACCCCAGCAGCTTCCTGTTGCTGCTGCTATGGCTGTAGCTACTGCCTCCTCTAGGTTTTTACAAAAGGGTCTCTCTTCCCTGAGGACTTTTAGAGACTATACCAGATAGCGCTAACTGCAACAGATCATTCAAGCAATGAAAACTTACAATACTCCGGGGGGAAGGGACCCTCTCAAGAATCCAGGTTGGTTGGTTGGTTGGTTGGTTGGTTGGTTCCTTTCCTTCCTTCCTTCCTTCCTTCCTTCCTTCCTTCCTTCCTTCCTTC
>JAJPUD010003575.1:0-32006 GCA_023553655.1 Myrmecobius fasciatus | reverse complement strand
TTCCTTCCTTCCTTCCTTCCTTCCTTCCTTCCTTCCTTCCTTCCTTCCTTCCTTCCTTCCTTCCTTCTTTTCCTTCCTTCCTTCCTTCTTTTCCTTTCTCCTCCTCCTCCTCCCGGAGAAGCAGCCTAGCGGCTGCCACTCCATCTACCCCAACCAGCATCTCCAACCACCATACTCCCCTTTGAATCTAGGCCTTAAGCAGCAGCAAAGACAAAAATAAATTCTACCCACCCAAGCCTTAACACACAACCTGCAGGAGCAATGAGCTACCAGACTTCCCTCTCTCCTTCGACTCCCCTCCCTCTTCCATCGTCCTTTTACAAAAAAGCCACATAATACGAAAATAAAAATAAAAGCATTTTAACCCCCTTTTTTCCTCCTCTCGGCAGGGTGGGTCGGTCTGGTACAGAGCCTCTCCACATCTCCCCTCCTCACTGGCATCCCCCAAAAGACTTTCCAGCTAAACACCCTGGCGGCTTCTGGGCCGCCTGAGCAGGGAATGGTTTCATTAGCAGAATAGGGAGCTTCACCGAGAATGCGGTTCCGCTGCCAGCACACGCCCCCAAACGATGATAGCGAAGAAAAAAAAAAGTTAGGTTCCTGTGGCTTTCCCGTGCTACCCCTCATCCTCTCTCCCTCTCCCTCCTCATCTTTCCAAGGTCTTAAGGATTGGATTTGGAAGTATGAAGAAATGTGCCCAGACTCTAGACCAACTCTCAGAGCAATTCAGGCTTCAAATATCCCCACACCTCACCCACTCTGCCCTCCTGGCTTTCCAAACTTCACAAACAGAAGAGGAAGCCCTGGGCTGGGAAGAGGCCCAGGGATCTCGCTCTCGTCCCCCAGAACTGTGTGGGGTAAAGGGGAAGGGTCACTCACCTCGGCCGGACTCATAGTTGCGGGTTAGCGCCCCCGCTCCGCGGGTTCCAGGTCAGGCAGCAGTTCTTAGAGAAGTGGGGAACTCAGAGACCCGCGGATGTGGGCCATCCCGGAGGCCAGGGCCAGGGGCACGTTCCCCGAAGGCTGGGGGACTGGCGGCTGGGGGCGGTGGCGGTGGCGGTGGTGGTGGTTGCGGCGGTGTCTCGGCTGCCGCCGCTGCAGCCACTGGTGCCGCCTCCTGTGTCAGCTCAGTGAGGACTGGGGCCGACCGAGACCGAGTCGAGCTCCCCACATGCTACTGATTAACATACACCATTACATCATGGCTTTGGCAGCAAGAGCCAAAGTGGGGGGAGAGCAAACCCACGGGGAGGGAAAGGCAGGAGGTGAGGAGGGGGAGTCCCAATTGAAAGGAGGGGTGGTGGAAGAGGAGTATGCCTAAATGTGGCTAGGGGAGGAGCTCGATAGGAAAGAGGGGTCAGGTTGAAGGAACTGAGGGGCAAAGGGAAAGAAGTTTGGAGTAGAAGGGGAAGAGGGGTGGAGCTCTGCGAATTCCTCTCTCCCGCCTCCTCCAAAATTCTGGACGAGCTGGATTACAGGGACGGCGGAGCCAAAGAGAGACGCTAGAGAGGCAAAGACGGAGAGAAATTGTGTGTGTATGTGAGTGATGTGTGTGGGTGATGTGTGGTGTGCTGTGTGTGGTGCATGCGTGTCAGAGAAGGAGACAATCAGAAACAGAGGCACAGAGAATGAGAGTCCGTGGTCTCATTTCTGCCGCCCTCTATACTCATCACACCAGCAAAATCAGAATTTAATTCTCCAAGGTGTGATTTTTAAAAACGTGTAGCCGCGTTTTAGCCTTAAACTCTTCAATCTGAGAAAATAGAGAGGAGGGGGGAGGAAAGAAAATGGGGAGAGGAAGAAAAAGGGGTGCGTGAGAAAGACACTTGTGGGGAGCCAGAGGAAGCACTTAGGGTTGGAGAGGTGCTGGGTGAGAGCGGAGAGAAAAGTAAATTTGGGGTTGTGTTGTATAGAGAATACATGTCCTCCCTGCGGGCTATAAGCTGTGAAGTTTAACTAGGAGTGAACCCACTGAGCAGGTTATGCTTATACTTATCCAGTATGTGTACTTACTTAACAAGAGATGAGAACAAGGACTGATTTTTCTCCAGGTCTTGCTGTATAAACAGACGGTTACTTTACACTTAAGGGAGAAACTTTTCTGCTGCGTTTGCAGATTTATTCCTGGCCGTTGCTAGAACGTTGTATTTTTAGGCAGAGTAATCGCCTTCAACTGTCAGAGTCCCACAGTGGCTGAGTTGACATTGGCTAACTGGGGAGTTTGTCCAGGGGTTAACTTCACCTATTTCTACTGCCCTTCCCCAGGTTGGTTGTGAAGGGTTAGTGTTCATTCATATGGAGGGAAATGGTGGGGATGACACAGAGATAAGGGCACAAAACCTTAACCTATCTTCCTTATTCCTCACTTCACCCCCAAGATGCCTTCACTTCCTTCATTCTCAAGACTTGAGCCTGACTTTAACAATAGAAAGTTTTTTTTTTCTGGTTTGTTGTGTTGTGTTGTGTTGTGTTGTATTGTGACTTATTGGGGAGAAAGAGAAGGCACAGGCAAAGTAAGCACTGGACAACTGCCAGAACATAGTGGGGCAAAATTCTTGTTTTGCTTGGGTCTTCTCTGCTAAGGATTTTGCACTGAAAGTGGGGGGGGGGCAGGGAGGGAGAAAAAGGATAACAGAATTAGTTCCCAAAGAGAATGCTTACTCACTGTTTATAAGTTCAAGTGGCCTGGCCCAAATGAACTACTGTACACTGAACTATATACTATTAGTAATATCAGAAAGATCACAGAAAATGAGAAACGAGAAAATGCATGATCGAACTGCTGATCAGCAGGGCTTGATTTGGGGAAGTCTCTAGAATTAAAGGATTATTAAAGAGATAGTGAATATCTCCCCAAATAGTGCGTATGCAACACAACAAAAACAGAGCTTCTTAAGAGTAGTCAAATCAGGCAATCTTATTTCCTTTTATGAGGAAGTTAATAGGATAACCAGACATTAATACACTTAGATGGCTTCAGAACAGGTCAATTGTCAGATCCAAAAAAGTCACTGGTGGTTAAATGCCAATGTGGTAGGAAGTCTCCATTGAATCTTTTCACAGATTTGTACCTAATTCTCCTTGACTTTTTTTTTTTTTTAAATCATTGACTTAAAGAGATAAAGGGCCTGCTCGTTAAATTGATGAATGGCACAGAACTAGCTGAATCTAAGAATATGAAATTCAGTGGAGGTAAACTCAACAAGAATGCAATTTGTCTGAAAAAATATTTGATGGCGTAAATGTGACAGTCAAGGAAGCTAAAATAATCTTCATAAAGATACATTTGCTTCCAGGAATATACTATACTCTTTCCTGGTCAGACATTAAAGTTGAAGGATGTTCATAAATGGAAGAATATTGAAGAGGAGAATCCAAGAATAATAAAGGGTGAGTTTTAGTCAAAGGAACTGCAGATATTTAATTTGGAGAAGAAAAGACTTGGAAAGCATATGATCATTTTGTCAAACAAGTATTGGAAAGATTAAAATCATTCTGTTTGGCCCCACAGGGTGGAAACTAGAAGTAACAAGTAGAAAGTAAAAAAAAAAAAATAATAATTTAGGCTTGGTGTCATGAAAACCTTTCTAATCATTAGAACCATTCCAAAGTGGAATGGGATACCTTATAGGTGGCTCTAATAAGGCATGCAGGAGCCAGTAGGGGTAAAGCGGGTTAATGGTGACAGGTGTCTTCATTTCAGGACAGGTTAGGGAAAACTAAACTTGAATGGCTTTCCTTTTAAACCCAGTCTAGTAATAATTACAGTCAGCAGTTCGAAAATGAAAATGAGGTTACTCAGGCTTTACTTCTCTTAGCAATCACTTCTCACCTGGTCATGATTTATTTCTAAGAGTAATTGAATCCTAAATTCCTGTGCCACGTTCAATAGTCTTATCTCACTCTTTTATCCCATCAATCAAGCTTTTCACCTCTTAGGAATAAGAAATACAGTCTCCCTTATCTTTTCTATTTGTAAATTTAAACAAAATCCACATGCTGCTTTGCATTTGTGCTGGCCAAAAGGATTTTATAGTGGGTAAATAATATAAAATTGAAGATAACAGATAAAGAACATTTAAGTTAAAATAGAAGAGGCTAACTAGAAGAGGACCAAGTAGCTTTGCTAAAAAGATACCTTATCAGTATTGGCCTCTTCTTACCATCCTGGAGCTGCAGATCTCTGGCTTAGTAGCTCCTGTTGTGTCCTGACAGAATTAGTCTAGATCTTCTGATAAGTTATCAGTGCTTATTTCTTAGCATATTTCTCACTTCTATGCTTAGCTCCTTCTACAGTTTCTTTTCAAAAGCAAGCATGGAACAAACCTGAGAATTAAGGTCAGTCTCATTCAATCTCTCTATTCCAAAGGCAGAGTGTAGTAGAAGTCTTTAAGAAGGTGGATGAGCATTTGTTTGGTTGGTTATAGTGGGGATTCTTTTTGGGTTTGGGTTGTATGGGATGTCATGTGAGGCCCCTTCCAACTTTGTAATTCTAAAGTCATCTACAATAGATGAATAGCCTATTTGCAATAGTATTAGTACAAAGAATAAAGACAAGAAAAATGAAGCCTTTGTTTTTTTTTTTTTGTTTGTTTGTTTTTGTTTGGTAAAGGGAGGTGAAATGGAAGGTTCTAAGAGCAACTAATCCTTACTTAACCCTATGTTTAAGATATTCAAAATTATTAATCTTATTAGTAATGAAAATTTGGGATTTTCATTCACTTAAAACAAAGTTCGTGTGTATAACTAGCTAGTCAAAAGTTTACTTAATATAGTCACTTTAGCACCAAATACATAGAAACTCTATGAGAAAAATGATTGATCCCTCTTCCCACTTACTCTAGGAGCTTCTTAGTTTATCAAAGGGGAAAAACTAAAATAATCATTGTTTTTTTCCATCTAGCCTAGTGAAATTCATTCTTCCAAGATATTTCTCCACAAGTTTATGTTCTATCTTCAAGGAATTAGAATTTATACTATAATTTTCTAATCTGGAGAATTTCCCTGTTTTATTGCTTATAAAAGATTTCAAGGCTTGAGATTGTCTCTTATGATTACAGAAGGAATATCTGTGCGATAATTCGAATAATATTTTACACTTTTTTGTTAGTTTTAACTTTTTGAAATCCTTTCACATATTTTTTTTTAATAAAACCTACTTTAATCAGTAACTATAAATGTAGCCTTAAATTGGCAGTAATTTGGGAGATTACTGGATGGCAAAGAAATAGTCAAAGGTTTCCTTGTTCATTTTAAGATGTCAGAAGTTTCCAAAAAAATTATAAATAATAGAAATAGCTATTTTACTAAATGTATAATCTCCTGAAACTTATTTAAAGGAGGAAACCCTCTCACCCTAAAACATTACAATTATGAAAGCAATAGTTCTAAGTACTATACAAATAATAGTTAGAAAAAGTCACCATCTACTGGAAAAAATTAGTAATTACAATGATTTTTAATCAAATAATTTTGAGATTGGTTAATTATTTTTTGGATTGACCATAACTTTTGTTTTCCATTTCAGTTCTCAATTAATAGAAGTATAATGTATAGACCAAGAAATAGTCCCTGATTTCATGAAGCTCACATTCTATTGGAGATGAGAGGAATTTTATATATATTTTTTAAAAAGCAACTATTACAAAATAATTGAAGAGGAATTACAAATAATGGGGGGAGGGGGAGGATAAAAGAAAGCAACAAATAAGAGATGCTGGTGCTTCATCTAAACCTTTCTAGAAAATAAAGATTCCCATTCCTATACTCTAGTGTTTTTACACTAGAGAACATAGGAATAAATGGACTTTTCCTTAAAATAGTCAGTAGCATCTATTTAAAACCATCAGCTAGCATCATATGTAATGGTGATAAACTGGAATCATTCCCAATAAGATCAGTGGTGAAACAAGGTTGCCCACTATCACCATTACTATTCAATATTGTATTAGAAATGCTAACTTTGGCAATAAGAGAAGAAAGATTAAAGGAATTAGAGTAGTAATGAGAAAGCCAAATTATTACTCTTTGCAGATGATATGATGGTATACTTAGAAAACTCTAGAGAATCAGCTAAAAAACTATTAGAAATAATACACAACTTTAACAAAGTTGTGGAATACAAAATAAATCCACATAAATCATCAGCATTTTTATATATCACTAACAAAATCCAACAGCAAGAGATACAAAGAGAAATTCCATTTAAAATAATTGTCGATAGGATACAATATTTGGGAATCTCTCTGCCAAGGGAAAGTCAGGAACTATATAAGCAAAACTACAAAACACTTTCCATACAAATAAAATCAGTTCTAAACAATTGGAAAAATATCAAGTGCTCTTGGAAAGTGTGAATGTAATAAAGATGACAACAGTATCTGATCTATTTGTTTTGTGCTATACCAATCAAACGCCCAAGAAACTATTTTATTGACCTAGAAAAAAATAACAAAATTCATCTGGAAGAAGAAAAAGTCAAGAATTTCAAGAGAACTAATGAAAAAAAAGCAAATGAAGGTGGCCTAGCTATATCAAATCTAAAACTGTATTATAAAGCAGGGGTCATCAAAACCATTTGGTACTAGCTAAAAAATGGAGTAGTTGATCAGTGGAATAGGTTAGGTTCACAGGACAAAATAGTCAATGACTATAGTAATCTAGTGTTTGACAATCCCAAAGACCCCAGCTTTTGGAATAAGAACTCACTATTTGACAAAAACTGCTGGAAAAATTGAAAACTGGTATGGCAGATACTAGACATTGACCCACACCTAACACCATATACCAAGATAAGGTCAAAATAGGTTCATGATCTAGACATAAAGAATGATATTATAAACAAATTAGAAGAACATATGATAGTTTACCTCTCAGATCTGTGGAGGGGGAAGGAATTTGTGACCAAAGGAGAACTAGAGATCATTATTGATCACAAAATAGATAATTTTGATTATAGTAAGTTAAAAAGTTTTTTGTACAAACAAAACTAATGCAGACAAGATTAGAAGAGAAGCAATAAACTGTGAAAACATTTTTACATTCAAAGGTTCTGATAAAGGCCTCATTTCTAAAATATATAGAGATTTAACTCAAATTTATAAGAATTCAAACCTTTCTCCAGTTGATAAATGGTCAAAGGATATGAACAGACAATTTCAGATGAAGAAATTGAAACTATTTCTAGTCATATGCAAAGGTGTTCCCAATCACTATTGATCAGAGAAATGCAAATTAAGACAACTCTGAGGTACCACTACACACCTATTAGATTGGCTAAGATGACAGGAAAAGATAATGGCAAATCTTGGAGGGGATGCAGGAAAACTGGGACACTGATAGATACATTGTTGGTGGAACTGTGAATGGATACAACTATTCTGGAGAGCAATTTGGAACAATGCTCAAAGAGCTGTCAAACTGTGCATACCCTTTGACCCAGCAGTGTTTCTACTGGGCTTATATCCCAAAGAGTTCTTAAAGGAGGGAAAGGGACCCACATGTGCAAAAATGTTTGTGGCAGTTCTTTTTGTAGTGGTTAGAAACTAGAAACTGAATGGATGTCCATCAATTGGAGAATGGCTGAATAAATTATGGTATTTCAATAAATTATGGTATAAGGCAGATTTCTAAGTCATTTTGAATATAAAATCAATTTTACAAGGCTACTAATTAGGCACCTCACATTTCACTTCATCAATGTACTATCCAACCAAACCCAGTTAAATTTGGGTCAGTCTTTATTTCAATGGCCCCCTTTTGCAATGCAGAAACTTCCTTTAGCTCTAGTATATTATCATAAATAACCTTACTAATTACTCTTGTGGTATTTATGTTGCTGCTGCTGCACTCTTTAACATCTGGACCTTCTCAAGGAAAGCAATTGACTGTCAGGGACATAGTAAGCTTGAAGAGTGTACTGAGGAGATGTATATCTCCTTGAACCCAGATACTGGCTACCATGTGCACAAATCACCAAGATACCAACTGGAATAGAGATTAAAAAAAAACCCCTGTCCTTTCTTGCCCATCACTAGAGTTCATCTTGTCAAGTGTAACTCTCCAGTTACAGTCAAAGAGGCCCAAGCTGGAAGCTCTTTCTTCTTTTAACAGAAATAGCATCTTACCTACCTGCAACTGTACTTGAATGACAGAAAGTTCAAGGGACTATTCAAAGTTTTTCACATCTAAAACACCAAGTGTTTTCAGCAATAGGTCACCGTATGGGCAGAAGCAGATTGAAAGCTTTCATGTGGTCTTTTGGAAATAGGGAGAGAATATCCATGCATGTTTAGTACAAACTACATTATATTTACTTAATGTGATTTTGGACAATTATCAAAATCACAGAATTACAGAATTCTGTGTATAACAAAGAATTTTTGCCTGAAGATATCAGGTGAAGGAGAATATTCTACGTCCCAAAGTTGCCCACTCCACTTTGGGACATTTCAAATGATTAGAAGTTTTTCTCACATAAAGTTTAAATTAGCAACTTACTGCTATTACTTCTTTGGACAAGTAGAAAAAGTCTAATCCCTGTTCTGTATGAGAGGCCTTCATATATTTAAAAACAGGTATCACATAGCCTGGCAGCTAGGTGGTAAAGTGAATAGAGGATTAGACCTGGTGTCAAAAAGACCTGAGTTCAAATCTAGCCTCATTTACTAGTTGTGTGACACTAGACAAATCACCTAATTCTGTTTGCTTCTGTTTTCTTATCTATAAAATGAGCCAGAGAAGGAATTGGCACAGCACTAGTATCTTTGCCAAGAAAAACCCAAATGGAGTAATGAAGAGTTGGATATAACTGAAAATGACTGAAAAACACCACAACATCACATCATCCCAGAATCTTTTCTTTTCCAGGATAGACACTGTCAATCCTTTCAACTAGTCTTCATATCATGTGATTTTCCTTTTCTGTCATGTAAGCTAATCTGAAAGGTATGAGGAAGTACCTAAGAGTTTTTTTAATTTACATTTCTCTAGTCAGTAGTGAATTAGAACTTTCTTTATGCGACTATTGATAATTTTGGTTTTTTCTTTTTATTCATATCTTTTAACCATTTATCAATTGGGAAATGGCTTTTTTTTTCTTTACAAATTTGGCTCCATTCCACTGGGGGCATCATGTAATATATGTTCTAGAATAAAGTCTGCATGCTAGAAATCAAAAACATTTAGGCATAAGATTAAAACAAAAAGGCAGAAATGGAGTTTCAGGGGTGGAGTCAAGATGTCTACAAGTCTCTGTAACCTCCTCTAAAGTTCCCTCAAACCAACAGCAGATGAAGCCTCTAGACTGGTTTTGAAGTCAAAGAATCCATAATATCTGGAGTACAACACATTTCCAGAAGAAGATACTCTGGAAGAACTTCAAAACAGGTCAGTTTCAATTGGGCAGGGGGGTGGTCTGCTGAACCCAGACTGCAGCACATGGAGACTGGGGTAGGGAGCTAGAGCAGGAGTCAGAGCTTTGTGGCTTTCACATACCTGGGAGTCTTCTTTGGGCCTCTTGGGCCAATCTGTCCTGATTGTAAGCAAGTGGTTTGGAAGATCTGCCTTTTGGAGGGGGGGGTTAGATTGTCAACCACTGAACCCTTGAAGAGTGCCAGACCTAGCTGCCATTAAACAGCACTCTAAAGCAATCAATCAATCAGCAGAACTGCCCAGCACCTGGAGTAACTCAATCAGCAGAACTGCCCCACGGCAAATTAAAGCATCTGTCCCTCCTTTGCCTTGAACAGACCTTATACCTTTTAAAAAATAAATAAAAAACCAAAAAGAACTTTCACCATAGACAGCTTTTATGGAGAGAGGGAAGAACAGACCTCAAATCTGAGGTTCCTATAGGTAAAGCAACTTCAGAAAAAGCCCCAAAGAGAGACATAAGCTGGACCCCAAGTCACAAGGCTTTCTTTGAGGATTGCATAAAAGATCTTAAAAAAGAGTTAGAAGAAATATGGGGAAACAAAATGAGATCATTGCAAAAAAAAATGGAAAAAGAATGCAATGAACAAAAAAATGTAATTGGTCAATTGCAAAAGGAGCTAAAAACAGTAATTCAAGAAAATAAGACATTAAAAGGAATTAGAATGGAACAAATGGAAGTGAATGACTCAACAAGAATTCAAGGATGAAACAAAAACAAAAAAATGAAAAGATAGAAGAAAATAGGAAATATCTCCTAGGAAAAACTGGAAAATAGATCTGGGAGAGACAATCTAAGGATTATAAGGCTTCCTGAAAGCCATGATGAAAAAAAGAACCTAGACACTATCTTCCAGGAAATCATAAAAGAAAATTGCCCTGATATTTTAGAATCAGAAGGCAAAATAACAATTGAAACAATCTACTGATCACCTCCTGAAAGAAACCCCAAAATTAAATCCCCAAGGAATATCGTGGCTAAATTTCAGAAGTATCATACCAAGGTAAAGATATCACAAGCATCCAGAAAGAAACAATTTAAATACCAAGGAGCCACAATTAGGTTCACCCAGGACATAGCAGCTTCCACCTAAAAGGATAAAAGGGCCTGGAATCTGATATTCCAGAAACAAAGGAACTGGGATTACAGCCAAGAATAAACTATACAGCTAAAATGAACATTATCTTTCAGGAAAGAAGATGGACATTCAATGATATAGGTGAATTTCACCTATTTCTAATGAAAAGACCAGAACTGAACAAAAATTTGATCTCCAAACACAGAACTCAAGAGAAATATAAAAAGGTAAAAAAAAAGAAAAAAAAACTCTTGAGAACTATATTTGTGTTATGGATATACTCAGAGAATGAGGGTTGATTTTATTATGGTATGATTATTATTACATTATGATTATGATTATTATGATATTATGATACTAGGAAAACTATATTAGATACTAGAAAAGGGATAACACTGGAAGAAGAGGAAAAAAGAGGTAAAATAAGGGAAATTATGCCACATGTAGAGGCAAAGAAATCCTATTATAATTGAAGGAAAGAAAGGAGGGGGATGAGCATTGTGTTAATCTTAATCTCATCAGATTTGGCTTTGAAAGAATAATAGATGGATTTGGTATCAAAAAGAAATTTATCTTACCTTATAAGGAAATAGGAGGGAAAGGGGGGAAAGAAAGAGAAAGACTAATAGAAGGGAAAACAGAAGAATTAGGGGAAAGGTATAAAAAAGGGGGTGGAGCTCTAAAGGGAAAGGATTGTTTGAGGGAAGTAGTTATCAAAAGCAAAATAGTAAGGAGCAGGGAAAGGGGATAGGAAAAAGAAAAGCATAACCTAAGGTAAAAAGGATGGCAGGAAATATAGAATTATTTATTCTAACTGAATGTCAATGGGATGAACTCTCCCATAAAGCAGAACGGATAGCAGACTGGATTAAAAACCAGAATCCAACAATATGTTGTTTACAAGAAACACATCTGAAGCATAGAGACACATACAGGGTAAAGGTAAAAGGCGCAGAACTTCAGGTGACCAAAAAAAAAAAAAAAAAAAAGCAGGGATAGCAATCTTGGTTTCTGATCAAATAATAGCAAAGATAGATGTAATTTAAAAAAACAAGGACGGAAACTATACTTTACTAAAGGGTACCATAGATAATGAATCAATATCAATACTAAACATATATGCACCAAGTGGTATAGCATGGAAATTCCTAGAGGAAAAGTTCAGAGAGATGCAAGAAGATATAGACAGCAAAACTATAATAGTGGGGGATCTCAACCTCCCTCTCTCAGAATTAGATAAATCGAACCACAAAATAAATAAGAAAGAAGTTAAGGAAGTAAACAAAATGTTAGAAAAGTTAGGTATGACAGATCTTTGGAAGAAATTAAATGGAGACAGAAAGGAGTTTACTTTTTTCTCAGTGGTTCATGGAACTTATGCAAAAATTGACCATGTATTAAGACACAAAACCCTCAAAATCAAATGCAGGAAGGCATAAATAGTAAATGCATTTTTTTCAGATCATGATGCAATAAAATCACATGCAATATAAGGCCAGGAGAAAATAGACCAAAAAGCAATTGGAAACTAAATAATCTCATCCTAAAGAATGAATGGGTGAAATAGCAAATTACAGACACAATTACTAATTTCATCCAAGAGAATGACAATAATGAGACAACATGCCAAAATTTGTGGGATAAAGTCAAAGCAGTAATAAGGGGAAATTTTATATCTCTAGATGCTTATTTGCATAAAATAGAGAAAGAGAAAATCAATGAATTGGGCTTGCAACTAAAAAAGCTAAAAAAAAAGAACAAATTAAAACCCCCAATCAAATACTGAACTTGAAATCCTAAAAATAAAAGGAGAGATTAATAAAATTGAAAGTAAAGTAAAAAAAAAACTATTGAATTAATAAATAAAACTAAAAGTTGGTTTTATGAAAAAACAAACAAAATAGATAAGCCTTTAGTTAATTTGATTACAAAAAGGAAAGAGGAAAATCAAATTGTTACTCTCAAAAATGAAAAGGGAGAACTTTCCACCAATGAAGAGGAAATTAGAGCAATAATCAGGAGTTACTTTGCCCAACTTCATACCAACAAATTTGATAACCTAAGTGAAATGGAGGAATATCTACAAAAATATAGATTGCCCAGATTAACAGAAGAGGAAATAAATTACTTAAATAGTCCCATTTTTGAAAAAGAAATAGAACAAGTCATTAATCAACTCCCTAAGAAAAAATCCCCAGGATCAGATGGATTTTCATGTGAATTCTATCAAACATTTAAAGAACAATTAACTCCAATACTATATAAACTATTTGAAAAAATAGGGAATGAAGGACTCCTACCAAATTCCTTTTATGACACAGACATAGTACTGATACCTAAACCAGGTAGAAGAAAAACAGAGAAAGAAAACTATAGACCAAGTTCCCTAATAAATATTGATGCAAAAATCTTAAATAAAATATTAGCAAAGAGATTACAGAAAATCATCCCCAGAATAACACACCATGACCAAATAAGATTTATACCAGGAATGCAGGGATGATTCAATATTAGGAAAACTATTAGCATAATTGACTATATCAGTAACCAAATTAACAAAAAACATATGATTATCTCAATAGATGCAGAAAAAGCATTTGATAAAATCCAACATCCATTCCTATTAAAAACACCAGAGAATAAAGGGATAAATGGACTTTTCCTTAAAATAGTCAGTAGCATCTATTTAAAACCATCAGCTAGCATCATATGTAATGGTGATAAACTGGAACCATTCCCAATAAAATCAGGGGTGAAACAAGGTTGCCCACTATCACCATTGTTATTCAATATTGTATTAGAAATGCTAGCTTTAGCAATAAGACAAGAAAAAGTGATTAAAGGAATTAGAGCAGATCATGAGGAAACCAAATTATCCCTCTTTGCAGATGATATGATGGTATACTTAGAGAACCCTAGAGAATCAACTAAAAAAAACTATTAGAATTAATCCACAACTTTAGCAAAGTTGCAGGATATAGAATAAATCCACATAAATCATCAGGATTTTTATACATAACTAACAAAATTCAACAGATACAAAGAGAAATTCCATTTAAAATAACTGTCAATAGGTTACAATATTTGAGAATATATCTGCCATAGGAAAGTCAGGATCTACATGAGTAAAACTACAAAACACCCTCCACACAAAGTAAAATCTAAACAATTGGAAAAATATCAAGTGCTCTTGGATAGATCAAGCTAATATAATAAAGATGACAATACTACCTAAACTAATCTATTTATTTAGTGGTATAACAATCAAACCCAAACCAAACTCCCATTATTTTACTGTTCTAGAAAAAATAACAACAAAATTCATCTGGAAAAACAGAAGGTCAAGAATTTCAAGGGAATTGATGAAAAATAAAAGCAAATGAGGGTGGCCTAGCTGCACCAGATCTAAAACTATATTATAAAGCAGCAGTCATGAAACCACTTGGTACTGGCTAAGAAACAGAGTAATTGATCAGTGGAATAAGTTGGGTTCACAGAACAAAATATTCAATGACTATAGTAATCTAATCTTTGATAAACCCAAAGACCCCAGCTTTTGGGATAAAAACTCACTATTTGACTCACTATTTTTCTGCTGGGAAAACTGGAAACTACTATGGAAGAAACGAGGCATTGACCCATACCTAACACCATATAAGGTCAAAATGGATTCATGATCTAGACATAAAGATTGATATTATGAACAAATTAGAAGAATGTAGGATGGTTTACCTCTCAGATCTGTGAAGGGGGAAGGAATTCATGACCAAAGAAGAGCTAGAGATCATCATTAATCACAAAATAGATAATTTTGACTATATCAAGTTAAAAAGGTTTTGTACAAACAAAACAAATGCAGACAAGATTAGAAGGGAAGCAATAAACTGGGAAAACATTTTTACATTCAAAGGTTCTGATAAAGGCCTCATTTCTAAAATGTATAGAGAATTGACTGAAATATATAGGAATTCAAGCCATTCTCCAATTGATAAATGGTCAAAAGATATGAACAGACAATTTTCAGATGAAGAAATTGAAACTATTTCTAGTCATATGAAAAGGTGCTCCAAATCACTATTAATCTGAGAAATGCAAATTTAGACAACTCTGAGATACCACTACACACCTGTCAGATTGGCTAAAATGACAGGAAAAGATAACGATGAATGCTGGAGGAGATGTGGGAAAGCTGGGACACTGATATATTGTTGGTGGAACTGTGATGGATCCAACCATTCTGGAGAGCAATTTGGAACTATGCTCAAAGAGTTATCAAACTATGTATACCCTTTGACTCAGCAGTGTTTCTACTGGGCTTATATCCCAAAGAGATCTTAAAGGAGGGAAAGGGACCCACATGTGCAAAAATGTTTGTGGCAGCCCTTTTTGTAGTGCTAGAAACTGGAAACTGAATGGATGCCCATCAATTGGAGAATGGCTGAATAAATTATGGTTTATGAATGTTATGGAATAGTATTGTTCTGTAAGAAATGACCAACAAGATGATTTCAGAGAGGCCTGGAGAGACTTGCATGAACTGATGCTAAGTGAAATGAGCAGAACCAGGAAATCATTACACACAGCAACAAGACTATATGATGATCAATTCTGATGAAGAATTCTCTTCAACAATGATGTGATTCAAACCAGATCCTATTGTTCAGTGATGAAGATAGTCATATACATCCAGAGAAAGGCCTGTGGGAACTGAGTGTGGACCACAATATTTTTATGCTTTCTGTGAATATTTGCTTACATTTTGTTTTCCTTCTTAGGTTGTTTTTTTCTCTTTCTAGATCTTATTTTTCTTGTGCAGTAAGATAACTGTATAGATATGTATACATATTTTGGATTTGTCATATAATTTAACATGTTTAACATGTATTATACTACCTGTCATCTAGGGGTGGGGGTGGGGAGAAGGAGGGGAAAAATGTAGAACAAAAATTTTTTTTTTTTGCTAAGGTCAATACAGAAAAATCACTCATTGTATAAATAAAAAGCTTTAATTAAAAAAATTTAAAAATAAAAATAAATTTTCTTTTCCTCAAAAAAAGCATAAATTGATCAAAAGATTAAAAAAAAATTCTCTCCATTTCTTTGTTCCCTTCCCCTAATATGGATATATTTGACAGCCACTTCTAACCTTTTTTTTTTGCCATTTTAAATTTATTTTCTATTCTTCTATCTTTCATTTAGATAAAAATTTGATGATGAAATGTTGTTTGTAATTGTATGTGGGTGGAATACTTGGATGGAAAGAGGGAAACTATAATGGTTTCTCCAGAATGTGAGAATAAGGCAGAGAGGACAGTTTCTACCCAATGATTAGAGAAAAAAATTCTTATCTATTATGAGAGATCACTATGTTTGTTTATATAACCTTCACTAAGAATTTGTATTATTTTAAATACTTTAAGTTACCAGAAAAAATGTTTCTGTGGATTTAGGACCTTGTCCTTGATAAAAAAACAAAATGGAACAAAAACAAAAAACCCTAAAAGTTTATCTCTGAAATCTCTAATGACACTTAGGGGTATCATTGAAATATATATAAACTGTTCCATTTATCTAACCCAGATATATTTATAAAAAAGAAAATGAATTTAGTCTTGCATTATCTGTTGTTCATGGAGTCTTACCGACTCTTTGTGATCACCACTTCCTCTACTAGGTATTTAAAAATTCATTTTAGAATTTTGCTAAAAACTGAAATTAAACTAATTGACCTATAGATTTCAATTTTGAAAACTAAGACATTTGCTTTTATTCACTACTATAGCACTCCCGTTCTCCATGATCTTGTAAAGATTTCAAGTAGTGACTCAGAAATTATACCGACCTGTTCTTTCAAGAAATAATACTTTAAAGTACCTTTGATCTCATAATCCAAAATCATACATTATGTCCATCTGGATATATTGTCTTTACAAATATATTGTCTATACAAATGTATAAAATTGGACAAACATTGATTAAATGTACTATATGTCAGTATTTCATAAATTACTTATTGTGGCATAAAAATTATATTACATTTTCTCTCTCTCTCTTTTGTGTCCAGCAGAACATCAGAGAGGATTCAAAACATACAACTATATTTCCATTTCAAGAAAGCATATTCACACAAACACACACACACATACTCACACTTACCCACATATCCACACATATACATATATCTATATACACATATATACATACATACACATTTTAGACACACATGCACACACACATATATACACATATTTATTCATATGTAAACATCTAAAACAATATTAATATGACTGGCATATAAGTAGATTTCTCTCTTGATTGAATCTTTAAGTTTGATTTTGTCTAAAATCAGTGATTACTAGCCCTACTTTTTTTTTCCTAATAAATTCTATTCCTGATTCTTGTTGTAGTGTTTGTGTATATCTCTTATTTCTGATCTCAAGTAACTCTTTTACTTAAATTTTCTCCTTAATTTACCTTGCTATTACTTAATCTTCCCCACCCATGGATCCCTCCCTTATCTTCTCCTCCCACCCTTTTTTTCTCTCTTTATCCCATTCCCATGAAACTACACAACTTGTCCCACTTCCATAACTCTATTATGCTCTTCTGAATCCCACTTTATCCTTTATTCCTTGTCCATTAATTTATATATCTTATCCCATTGTCATAAGTCTATATATCTTTCTATACTCCACCTTATCCTAATCCCTGCACCCCTTACTTCTTTATAGATTTTGGAAAGTGCTATGGTATATATATGTGCATATATACATATAGACATATGTATAAACACACACACACACACATATATGTGTATATGTAAGGTTCTCTGATGTGAGGTTTTCAGAGCTATAAGCCCTCTTTCCCCTCTATGTCCCCCTCTTTGTTAGTTTGTCGTTTGTACTTCATTTGTATAACATAATTACCATTTTCAGATCATACTCAATTCTGCCCCAATCTTTCTTTTGAACTACCCAATTACCAATGTCAGTCTTAAACATATGGTATATATTTCCATATCAAAAACATAAGTGATTGTCCAAGTTGAGTTCCTTGAAATTAGTCTTGATATTGATTCTTATATGTTAAATTTTCTATTCTATTCTACTTAGTTCAGGTTTAGGTGAAACAAAATCCTGGAAATCTGCAAGGTTGTTGAATATTCTTTTTTTTTTTTTCATTTGATATTATGGATAATTTTGCTAAATATTTTGAACCACAGGCCTAGTTATTTTTTTATTTATTTTGCTTTTTCCTGAGGCAATTGAGGTTAAGTGACTTGCCCAGGGTCACACAGCTAGGGAATGTTAAGTGTCTGAGACCAGATTTGAACTCAGGTCCTCCTGACTTCAGGGCTGGTGCTCTATCCACTGCGCCACCTAGCTGTCCCGAGGCCTAGTTATTTTGATTGCTGATCTGTAGTCTTTTATTGTGGTTTCTAATAAATCCTGTATATTTTAAATTGTTGCTCCAGAACATTTGAATTGTTTTTTGCTTGTTCATTTGTTTCTTGGAAAAATTTCTCTTTGATCTGGGAGTTTTGAAATTTGGCGATAATATTCCTATGTATTTTCCACAAAGGATCTCTTTGAGATCAGTAGATTTTTTCTATTTCTGCTTTCTCTTGATGTTTTTTTAAACGAATAATAGCTTTTTATTTTTCTAAAAATATGCAATGATAGTTTTCAACATTCATCTTTGTAATATCTTGTGTTTCAATTTTTTCTCCCTCCCTTCCCTCTCTACCCTCCCCTAGACAATAAGCAATCAAATATAGGTTAAACATGTACAATTCTTCTAAGCATATTTCCATATTCACCAGACAATTTTCTTTCTTTCTTATTTATTTATTTTTAAAGCTTTTTGTTTGCATAACATATGTATGGGTATTTCTTCAACATTGATCCTTACAAAGCTTTCCATTACAAATTTTCCCTCCTAGTCCCCTCCCCTGCCCTCCATGGCATGGAGTCCACTACATGTTAATTATATTAAAATACTTGACAAGTCAAATATATGTATACATATTTCCATATTTATCTTGCTGTGCAAGAACAATCGTATCTACATGAACAAAAAATATCTGAGAAAGGAAACCCAATGCAAGCAAACAACGATAGAGAGCATGAAAATGTTATGTTGTAGTCCCCATCTCATATCCCTCTCTCTGGCTGTCTATGGCTTTCTTCACTGAACAATTGGAACTGGTTTGAAACATTTCATTGTTGAAGAGAGCTATATGCATCAGAATTGATCATCATATTGTTGCCAGTGTACAATGATCTCCTGGTTCTGCTCATTTCACTCAGCATCAGTTCATGCAAGTCTCTCCAGGCCTCTCTGAAATCATCCTGCTGGTCATTTCTTATAGAACAATAATATTCCATAACATTCATATACCATAATTTATTCAGCCATTCTCCAATTGATGGGCATCCATTCAGTTTCCAGTTTCTAGCCACTACAAAAAGGGCTGCCACAAACATTCTTGCATATGTGGGGCCCTTTCCCTCCTTTAAGATCTCTTTGGGATATAAGCCCAATAGAAATACTGCTGGGTCAAAGGGTACGCACAGTTTGATAACTTTTTGAGCATAGCTCCAAACTGCTCTCCAGAATGATCGGATCCATTCACAGTTCCACCAACAATGTATTAGTGTCCCAGCTTTCCCACATCCCCTCCAGCATTCATCGTTATCTTTTCCTGTCATTTTAGCCAATCTGACAGGTGTGTAGTGGTACCTCAGAGTTGTCTTAATTTGCATTTCTCTGATCAATAGTGATTTGGAGCACCTTTTCAAATGACTAGAAATGGTTTTAATTTTATCATCTGAAAATTGTCTGTTCATATCCCTTGATCATTTATCAATTGAAGAGTGGCTTGAATTCTTACAAATATGAGACAATTCTCGATATATTTTAGAAATGAGGCCTTTATCAGAACCCTTAAATGTAAAGATGATTTCCCAATTTGATGCTTTCCTCCTAATCTTGTCTGCATTAGTTTTGTTTGTACAGAAACTTTTTAACTTAATATAGTCAAAATTATCTATCTGGTGTTAAATTAAGAGTTCCAGATCTTCTTTGGACATAAATTTATTCCGTTTCCACAGGTCTGAGAGGTAAACTATCCTATCTTCCTCCAATTTGCTTACAATATCACTCTTTATATCTAGATCATAAACCCATTTAGATCTTATCTTGGTATGTGGTGTTAGATGTGGGTCAAGCCCTAGTTCCTTCCACATTAGTTTCCAATTTTCCCAGCAGTTTTTGCCAAATAGTGAGTACTTATCCCAAAAGCTGGGGTCTTTGGGTTTATCACACACTAAATTGCTATAGTTATTGCCTAGTTTGTCCTGATATCCTATCCTATGCCACTGTTCAACTGCTCTATCTATTTCTCAGCCAGTACCAAATGGTTTTGATGACTGCTGCTTTATAATATAGTTTTAGATCTGGTACAGCAAGGCCCCCTTCATCAGCCTTTTTTTTCATTAATTCCCTTGAAATTCTTGACCTTTTGTTCTTCCAAATGATCTTTGCTACTACTTTTTCTAGATCTGTAAAATAATTGCTTGGGAGTTTGATTGGTATGGCGCTAAATAAGTAAATTAGTTTGGGTAGTATTGTCATTTTTATTATATTTGCTTGGCCCATGAGCACTTAATGTTTTTCCAATTGACTAGGTCTGATTTTATTTGTGTGGCAAGTGTTTTGTAGTTTAGTTCATATAGTTTCTGACTTTTCCTTGGCAGATAGATTCCCAAATATTTTATACTATCATCCATTATTTTGAATGGAATTTCTTTTTATATCTCTTGCTGTTGAACTTTGTTGGTAATATATAAAAATGCTGATGATTTATGTGGATTTATTTTGAATCCTGCAACTTTGCTAAAGTTGTGAATTGTTTCTAGTAGTTTTTTAGTTGAGTCTCTAGGGTTCTCTAAGTATACCATCATGTCATCTGCAAAGAGTGATAATTTGGTTTCCTCATTACCTACTCTACTTCCTTTAATCTCTTTTTCTTCTCTTATTGCCAAAGCTATCATTTCTAATACAATATTAAAAAGTAATGGTGACAGTGGGCAGCCTTGTTTCACTCCTGATCTTATTGGGAATGGTTCTAGTTTGTCTCCATTACATAAGATGCTTGCTGATGGTTTTAAGTAGATGCTACTAATCATTTTAAGGAAAAGCCAATTTATTCCTATACTCTCTAGTGTTTTTAATAGGAAAGGGTGTTGGATTTTATCAAATGCTTTTTCTGCATCTATTGAGATAATCATATTGTTTTTGTTAGTTTGGCTATTAATATAATTGATTATGCTGATAGTTTTCCTAATATTGAACCAGCCCTGCATTCCTGGTATAAATCCTACTTGGTCATAGTGTACTATCTTGGGGATGACTTTCTGTAATCTCATTGCTAATATCTTATTTAAAATTTTTGCATCAATATTCATTAGGGAAATTGGTCTATAGTTTTCTTTCTCTGTTTTCACCCTACCTGGTTTAGCTTATCAGCACCATATCTGTATCATAGAAGGAATTTGGTAGTACACCTTCTTTCCCTATTTTTTCAAATAGTTTATATAGTTTTAGAATTAATTGTTCTTTAAATGTTTGATAGAATTCACTTGAAACTATCTGGCCCTGGAGAATTTTTTTTAGGGAGTTCATTAATAGCTTTTTCAATTTCTTTTTCTAAAATGGAACTATGCAAGTAACTTATTTCCTCCTCTGTTAATCTGGGCAATCTATATTGAAAAGAGCTATAAAATCATGCATACCCTCTGACCTAACAATACTACTACTAGGCATATATCTCAAAAAAGATTAAAAAAAATTTGCAGTCATACCTAGTTTTGGTTACAATGAATAAGTAGTCCAGTTTTAGCCTATAGGTATATAGTTAGGGTTCTCTCTTTCTCTCTCCCTTTCTTTCATTATAAGATCTTTTAGAAATTATTAATAAAATTATAATCATAAGGTCATCAAAAACATAAATATTTATTAAATACTATGTGACAGGCACTATGCTGAATACTGGAGTGATCATCATCAAAAAGTTAGCTACCACGTGATGGATTTTTTTCAACCACAGCCACTTATGAAGAGTAAAGCATATACTCACACCAGTAAAATCATAGCTCTTTTAAAGATGGACCATATTATATACAATATTGCTATTTAAAATAAAGTCCATGAACTGAATGCATTAAAGAGATGGTGGAAGGGTGACTATTTAAAAAAATGGTTGAGACCATTTAATTTAAATGAGAATATCTGTACTTGTTAAGAAGACTAGGAGTTTAATTAGGTCTTTAATGCCATGAGATGCTGTGAAAAACTGTGAGAGAAATTTATAAGGAAAAAGTAAATGAAATATACTGACAAAAAAAATAGAGCTGAGGTTAACAAAAAAAATGCTTAAGTGGAAGAACACAACTGGAATGAGGGACCAATTGAGCAAATCACTGGTCTCTAGTTGTCAAAGCTGTCCGTCCCCTTTTTGTTTTTGTCCATCATCTTTGAAATGGAAATGAATAGTCCAAGCTTGCTTTATTTGCCTTAGTATAATGTTCTTTCCTTAACATGTAAACAAACATTTATTTAGCACTTGCTCAGGCAGCTAGGTGGTCCAGTAGATAGAGCATCAGCCCTGAAGTCAGGAGAACCTGAGTTCAAATCTGGCCTCAGACAATTAGCACTTCCTAGCTGTGTGACCCTAAGCAAGTCACTTAACCCCAATTGCCTCAGGAAAAAAAAAAAAAAGAAGCACTTGCTCTGTGCACTGAGGATGCAAAACAAAGAAATAAAAAAAGATAACTCCCTCATTTCTCCCATGACACAACAGTACACTCTAATAATTTGGAAGTAATCTTAGAGGGTAGGCATAGCCAATGAAGGGAATTGGTACTCTTCTCATAGAAAGCAGGATTTTATCTGAGATTTGAAGGCAGGTGAAGGAAGTCAGGAGGCAAAGATGAAAGAAGGCCTTCCAAGCAATAAGTACAATTAGTGAAAATGCACAGATTTGGGAAAAGAAAGTTTTGTGAGAGGATTAAAGGTTAAGACTGAGGGGGGTGGAGCCAAGATAATGATACTCCTCTGATCTTCCCTCAGGCCCAGAACAAATTAAGGCTCTGAACTGGTCCTGGAGTGAAAGCTCCCCTAATACTTGGAGTACAACACATTTTCATCAAAAATTACCTTGGAAGAACTTCGGAGCAGGTCTGTTTCAGACGGGCAGGGGATTGGGCAGCTTGCTGCACTCAGGCACCGGCATGCAGCCAGGGCGGGAGACCGGGGCTGTGATGGATTCTTGGCACCCAGGAAGTCCCTGGGAGACGCTTGGGCCACTTTGCTTGCAGGCAGGTGCTTTGGCAGATCTGCCTTTGGTAAAGGGTGGATTGAGAGCAGCTGAGAGCGTGGACCTAGCCTGACCATCTCTGCAGCACAGGAAGTCAACTATGTTAACTGCCCCAGAGCAAATTGAAATGGCTACGAGTCCCCTGCTTTAATCAGACCTCAAGCTCTAAAAAATGAGTAAGAAAGAGAAGAGAGCTCTCACCATAGACAGCTTTTATGGAGAGAAAGAAGGACAGACCTCAGATCCTGAGGTTCCTAAAGGGAAAGGAACCCCAGAGGAAGCCACAAAGGCGGACATGAGCTGGTCCCCATTTCACAAGGCTTTCCTGGAAGATTGCATAAAGAATCTCAAAAGAGAGTTAGAAGAAAAATGGGGAAATGAATTGAGATCAGTGCAAGAAGGATATAATGCCCTACAAAAAAGATATGAAAAACAATTCACCGAAAAACAAAAATGGTGAAATGGAAAAAGACACCAACTCACTGAACAACAAAATTGGTGAATTGGAAAAAGATAATAATTCACCGAAAAGCAAAATTGGTGAAGTGGGAAAAGACAATTCACTTTAAAACAAAATTGGTAAAATGGAAAAAGAATGTAATAAATTAAAAAATTCAATTGGCCAGTTACAAAAGGAGCTAAAAAAGGTAACTGAAGAAAATAATACTTTAAAAATTAAAATTGAAGAAATAGAAGTGAATGACTCAATAAGACTTCAAGAATCAGTCAAACAAAAACAAAAAAAAGAAAAAATAGAAGAAAATATGAAATATCTCCTAGGAAAAACAACTGACTTGGAAAACAGATCTAGGAGAGATAATCTAAGGATTATTGGACTCCCTGAAAGCTACGATGAAAAAAAGAACTTAGATGCTATCTTCCAGGAAATCATGAAAGAAAACTGCCCTGGTGTTTTAGAATCAGAAGGCAAAATCACCATTGAAAGAATTCACTGATCACCTCCTGAAAGAGACCCCAAAATTAAAACCTCAAGGAATATCGTGGCCAAATTTCAGGACTATTGCACCAAGGAAAAGATATTGCATGCAGCTAGAAACAATTCACATACTGAGGAACAGTAATTAGAATCACACAAGCTCTGTCAGCTTCCACATTAAAGGATTGAAGGGCTTGGAATCAGATATTCCAAAAGGCAAAGGAACTTGGATTACAGCCAAGAATAAGTTATCCAGCTAGAATGAGCATTAACTTCCAGGGAAGAAAATGGCCATTTAATGATACTGGAGAATTTCACCTATTTCTAATGAAAAGACCATATCTGAACAAAAAAATTGACCTCCAAATACAGAACTTAAGAGAAGCATAAAAAGGTAAAAAGGAAAGAACTCCTGAGAACTATATTTCTACTATGGGTATATTCAAAGAATGGGGGTATAATTTGATTTTACTTTGATAATAATGGAAAAGAAATTAGAGGTGGAAGGGCTATCATACTGGAAAAAGAGGAGAAAGGAAGTAAAATAAAGTTTAAAAAAAGGAGGTAAAAATAAGGTAAAATCTCATGAAGAGGCATAGAAAATCTAAAATAATTGAGGGAAAGAAGGGAGCGCAATGAGCATTGGGTGAATCTTACTCTCATCAGATTGGCCTCTAAAAGAATATATCAGACACATTTGGTTTCACAGAAAAACTTGTCCCTCCTTATAGGGAAGTAGGAGGGAAAGGAGGAAAAGAAATATTAATTCACACATATTTCTAAAATCTTATTCCCAAATGCAGTTGAATTGAAAGTTGAAATTAATTCTATCACATGCAATTTAAATTTAAACATACTCAGAAATTTAGTTTACATTTTTGGGAGAAAACTCAAAAACTCCTTTAGATGCCTCTAAATCTTTGAAATGGAAATAAACTATTTAAGACCTGAGATGGAGATACAGGCCCCTGGGAGCAAAATGGCAATCTCAACCCCAAAATTTTGTACTTTTCCCTAAACCCATGTGGACTGCTCATATAGGGTAGGGGAAAATTTTAAAGTGTAAAGTAGATTTTCCTAGATTTCCTCAAACCATGTGGAGATAGATCACACCCTTTTATGGAGTCCAAAATCTCCTGAGAAGAGTTTTGGGACTCTGGGGAAATTGAGGTATATAGGGACCCATCTGGAGAAAAACTGAGGCTATCTCCAGAGCATGGGGTGGAGGTTTTTGGGGTGCCTACCATTCTTTGGAGAGGCTGGACTGGACATAAATCCACATGCATCGGCCCTGGCCATTCCCCAGTCCTCTTTAGGGAGAAAAGCTTGAAAATGTAAAAAAATTTCAGATTAGTTTGAATCAAGATGCTTGACAGGCAGAGACTTAAAACAGACAAAACTTCCTAAAATGGCCAGATCTTTTTCTTTGTAATCAAGTTGACTGAAACATAGAAGACAAAATACACTCACACACATGCAAACAGCTTTTTTTATGTTTAATACAGAGTTGCTCCTTCCTGACTTCCTGGAGAAGAACCTCTTCTCTTCTGGAGCCCCATTTCTTTACTTCTCCCCTAGAGTTTTTTGTAAATATCTCTTGTGTACAACTTTCTGCACTCCAGCATGGAAATCATACTCCAGTGGTCCCAGATCACTAATATTTACTCAACTCTAGATTTCTTGACATCCCTTCTCTTCTAGGACTATATGAGAAGTATGTCCCACTCCTTGGTGCTATTAAATTTCTCATTTTACCAATCTGTCTGATACCTCAGACCCCATAAGATGGATTCAGTTACCAAAGGCAATCCTAGGTAGCCTATGTTCTTATTCTTGATCTGTGTAAAGTTGCCTGACTGCTGTGGAATGTACTCTTTTTTCCTCTTCCTGATTTCCCCGACTACCAACATAGTTCAAGGATTTTGGACAGTTTATGAATAAGGGACAACAGAAATGACTCATGAGACCACTGAAATCAATTATCAAGAGGATGCATCTCCTCATGCTTCTTCTGGAGTCACTTTTAACACATAATGTCTGGATCCTGGATGAGCCCCCCATTTGTAAGAAATAAAATATTTTACCAAGAACTTCATAGACTAACTTATGAGTGCAGGAAAGATTTATTTTACTTTCTTGCAGGAATGGGTGCCTAGATTAATACACACAGCTTTGAAACTCCAAAGGCAGCATTTTATTTCCTATCCTGTTGTCCATGTCCCTCCCCAATTCCCCATTTATTGGATGTTACAGAAATTACAAGACCTGAATCTCCACTCTTCATTACATAGTTAGTGCCTGCCTCAAAAGAGCTTACATTCTAGAAGGGGGAAGAGAAACTAACTTTCATCCTTGATTATTCTTTGCTGTCCGTGTGGATTTCAAATTTCTAATTTAAGCTTCATTTCTCCAGTTTTTATAACTGTGGAAACCAAATAAATGCCCCTATTTCTTACATCTGGAAGATAAGTAAGGTTTAATTCTGGGGTTAATGTTTTCCCCCATGCTTTGAAGTAATTTGCTTTTAAGTAACTATATTTTTCTAATAACTTTGATCAAGAATTTATATTGAATATTATAAATCATAAATTCAGGTTTAAGTGGGTACCAAAATCAAAATTTGTAGATTTTGCTCATTTATACTGTCTACCCCCAAAATTCTGGGGCTTTTATTTTTTTTTCCAGAAGAATCTCCCACTCTCTTTTATAATAGACAGTAATTGATGAGTTAAAAATACAGTTAAAGATACAGTTAAATGTGTTAAGAACGAAAAGAGAAGAAGAAATAAAATCTGAGAGTAGGGCCCCGGCTAGATATTTCTATTATCTGAAAGAAGGTTATATTTTAAAAAATTGTAAAAGAGGTGGATAATAAAGATTGACTTTAATATAAAACTTGTTTTTGTCCTTTGTATGTTTGTGATCATTTTTATTATTGTTGTTATTATAAAAAAATATGTTTAGCTCACTTTCACCCCATCTTGCCCAGGCTAGAATGAGACTTACAGACAGATAGACACACAGACACAGACACAGACACAGACACACACACACACACACACACACACACACACACACACACACACACAGAGTTTGGTACCAAAGATGGATAATTATTCCATGACTCTAAAAATCTCTCTCTAACTTCTTTTTATAAGTACTGCTATATTATTCCTGTGATGCGAACTCTAGAACAGCTTGTGAACTCTAAACTAGCTTATTCTCAGGAACTGCTAAAAGAAGCCATCCTGGAGTTTCTCAGGTTTCCTATTATTTGAAATTCTGATCCATCTATCCTGTTCTCAACCTTTGAGATTGTCTTGATTTATACTAATCAATTTTTAGATAACCAAATTTCTTCCTGGTTCTTCCCTTATTTTCTAGATCCTGTTCCCTCCACCCAGTTCCCCTGAGATTTTAAAAGTTCTTTCTCCCAAAAAGCAATTTGCTTAATCACCTGACTCTCCTTTGCTTAGTGGTGGTTGATTATGTCTGTAAGCTATTTCATGTAATAAATGGCAAACTTTTGTAACCTGTGATATTTGTCTGACTTGATTGTTTTGTGGTTCAAATTGAATCTCTATTATACTATTATTAAAAAAATTATGCTTTCCCAAATCTACTTCATATTTCTACTCCATATAATTTAAAATCATTCAGTCCCTCTTTGATCAGTCCTTTAAGGTCTAATCTTTTCAAGCTGGTCAAAGGTGAACTCAACATGTATTTCCATTAAATGATGTAATTAAAGATTTTCTTCTTTTTTTAGTCTTGTCATTATTTTAATTCCTTCAGGGTATGAGGATAGGCCCTAACTAGAGCATGACTTTAACTAGATTGAGGCTTTCCTCAATTTAAATCTGGCCTTAACTTTAAATCTGTTATTCAGGCAGTTTTCAGAAGAAGAAATCAAAGGTATCAATAATCATGAAAAAAGTGCTGTTGGCCACAATTCTTACTTCTATTTTATGTTATCCAATTACATGTAAAAATAGTTTTCAATATTCACTTTTATAAGATTTTAATTTCCAAATTTTTTTCTATCTCCCCTTTCCTTCTCCCTCTGCAAAATGGCAGGCAATCTGGTATGTTATAAATGTACAATTATATTTTACTTATTTCTACATTAGTCATATTGTGAACGAAGAATCAGAACTGTTATGGGAACAACCTGCCAGTGGCTGCTGGGAATCCAACTCTGACCAGCAGAATAGATCCCTTCATGTGAGAGGATGATAATTATACAAGGGCACTGAAAGGCAGTTGTAGTTTCTGACCTCTCTCCTCTTCCCCCTTGCCTCCAATTTATTTCATTCTCATCCACAAACAACATCTGAGTCAGTAAAGGTTTATCTGCAATTCCTTTAGGGGTGTTATGATTCACAGCTGTGTGTGCTTTCAGAAAATTGATCTGCCGCTTCATACTTAGGTGTGGTTCTTAACAGCACAAAAGGAAAAAAAAAACACACAAAAAGAAAAAAAAAACCAGAAAAAATGGAAATTTTTGCATTCAGACTCCTTAATTCTTTTTCTGGACGTAGATAGCATTTTCCATCATGAGTACTTTGAAATTGTTTTAGATTATTGTATTGCTGAGAAGAGACAAGTACATAAAAGTTAATCATTGCCCAATGTTATTGTTACTATGTATAATGTTCTCCTGATTGTGCTCACTTTACTAAAGCATTTTAGTTTATGTAACTCCAGGTTTTTCTGAAATCTGTCTGCTTTTCATTTCTTAGAGAACAATAGTATTCCATTATATTCATATACCACAAAATGTTCAGCCATTCCCCAATGGATAAGCACCCCTTCAATTTCCAAATCTTTGCCACAACAAAAAGAGTTATTGTAAATATTTTTGAACATGTGGGTCCTTTTTCTTTTTTTAATTATCTCTTTGGGATACAAATCTCATACGGTATTACTAGGTCAAAGGGTATGCACAGTTTTAGGCACCTTTGGACATAATTCCAAATTACTCTCTAGAACTTCATCAACAATGCTTTAGTGTTTCAAAATTTCCAAGTTTCTAAGTCACTACTGATTAGAGAATTAAAACAACTCTGAGGTACCACCTCATACCTATTAGATTAGGTAATATGACAGAAAAGGAAAATGACAAATGTTGGATAAGATGTGGGAAAATTGGGATACTAAAACTCTGCTGGTAAAGTTATGAATTGATCCAACCAGTCTGGAGAGCAATTTAGAACTATGGCATACCTTTTGACCCAGCAATATTATATTTGTATCCCAGAGATTAAAAAAATGAAAAGAATTTCTATGTGCAAAATTATTTATAGCAGATTTTTTTGTGGTAGCAAAGAATTGGAAAATGAGGAGATATCCCTCAACTGAGAAATGGCTGTACAAGTTGTGGTATATGATTATGATGGAATACTATTGTGATGGAATATAGGATGCTTTCAGAAAAAACCTTACATGATTTATATGAACTGATGTAATAAAATGAACAAAACTAGGAGAACAGTGTTCAGAGTAAGAGCCATCTTGTACCATTATCAGAAATGAATTGATTTAGCTATTCTCAGCACTATAATGACCTAAAATAATTCCAGAGGATTTATGATGAAAAACATCATTTAATTTCCAGAGAAAGAGCTGATAGATTCTCTATGCAAACTGAAGCATACTTGAAAAAAGTCCAGCCTTTCTTTTTCTTTTTTTTTTGAAAACATGATTGATTTGGAATATGTTTTACGTGACTACATATGCTTAACCTATGTCAAATTGCTTACCTTCTCAAGGAGAGGGAAAGAGAGGGAGAGAGAAAATTTGGAACTCAAAAAAAATTTTTTTAAAGTAATTATTTTGGGGCAGCTAGGTGGTGCAGTGAAGAAAGAGCGCCAGCCCTGATGTTAGGAGAACCTGAGTTCAAATCTGGTCTCAGACACTTAGCATTCCCTAGCTGTGTGACCCTGGGCAAGTCACTTAACCTTAATTGCCTCAGCAAAAAAAGCAAAAAAAAAAAAAAAAAAGTAATTATTTTTACATGTAATTTGAAAAAAATTTAATATTTTTAAAAAGTTAAAAAACAAAAAACAACAACTTTATTTTTAAGTCTGGGTCTTACCTTGAGGACAACCTTAACTAGATTGAGACATGTTCTTTCATATATATATATATATATACATATATATGTACATATATATGTGTATATATGTACATATATGTATATATATATATAATTTTTTTAAAACAATTTCTCCTTTTCCTGCCTAGGATGAAAAAGCCTCATTCCATTACTGATTGATATGGGAACTTAGACTTGGTTCCTTTCTGACCTGGACTGGTTCCTCCTTAGGCAACCTGATGCTTCATTCCTTCCTAGGAGTTTACCAGATTAATGCAGGAGTGAATAAAGATACCAGATCACTATTGCTCACTGAAATCTAGAACTCTTGAACTCAAGAGATATACCAACTTCAGCCTCCATGGCAGCTGGGATGACAGGCATGTACCATCACCCCCAATGTCACTTTAGCTTTCAATCCTAACCTTTTGTGTACTTTCCTAAAATAAAGTTGTTAATTTTTTAGAGAGGATGATTTAAAAAATATTTTCTTAATATTTCTAAAAGGGGAAGTGAAGGGTGCCTGTTAATAACCTAAAAGTTTTATAGCTGCTCACCCAGCAGCAAAATACAAATACAAAATAAATTCTAGAAATTTGCAAAAAAGCATAAGGCATGTGGAAACAAAAAGAAATCTAGTGTAGTCTGGACACTATGGATGGCATGGGTTTTATTTGGCAAAAAAGTGTTTATTTTTGAAAGATATAAATTCAATAAAGGAAAAAGAAACTAGAAGTAATGTTCATTTGGAACATCTGAAAACAAAATGTATAAAGTTAAAAAGTTGCAAGGTACCAGAAAGAAAGTGAAAAACTAAATCAATATACAGAAAAACACTATTTTCTGATTCAAATACTAGTCTGGATTAATCAGAATTAGAAACTGGGAAAAAAAGATCAAAAAGTAATGTATAGTTATGAAATTTAGTTAAAAGACAGGAAAACATGTATACAGATGCTCTTTATAGCTGTAGAAGAGTTTAAATGCAAATCAACATAAAGTAAGTATTAAGTGATTTAGAGACCAGGCCAGTGGCTTAATTTTTTAATTAATTTTTTACTCTCCTCCAGCAAGAAGATAGAAATAAGAATAGAGACTAACTTCAGGTCCTTACTTTGGCACCAACTATCAGAATCTTTAGAAAGGAATAACTAAAAAGGAAGTGAAAAAAGATACAATTTCTTGCTCAGAAATGGCATTCTATTTAAGGAAATTTTTAGATCTTATTGAGATAAGAGGAGAATTGTGAGATGTTACTTGCTCAGGATAATGTAATTGCTATACTTATGGAATAATGAGCTCTATTTGGAAATGTTTAATTTAAATTTAGGTACTTTATTTACCAAGGAAAAACTATTACTATCCCTTGGAAAAGACTTAGCTTAAATGCACAAAGAATTCATATAGAATTCCAGAACCAAAAAAACTATAAGCAAAATCTAGGACAGATTTAAACAGAACAGGTCAGTGACAAAAAGAAATTTGTCATAGAAAGCTTATCTTTTAGAAATTATCTGGGACAGGAGATTGGCTCTGAAAAGACTGCTTTTCCCCTGGGAGTTAGAGCTGAGATTTCTAATGCTTTTCAAGTTTAATTTCATTAGTGTTGGTAACTTGATGGATCTGGGAAGTAAAATCTTTAGATTTGGGTTTTTTTATTGGATTTGATAACAGGGGACAATTATTATTCTTGATATGGCTGATCTGTGTGGTGGATAATAATTGTTGGGAGATGGTGTTACCCTTGTAGACATGAAATTAAAAATAGTAACTATTCTATGATGGTTTCTTAGTGTAACAAACTCAGAAAGCCAAAATTAAGAGAGAAAGGCCAAAATTGAACTTTTTTCAGTGAACACAATTTGCACATGCAGTCAATTAAATTATTTCTATTCAACTGATAATAAATTTTGTTTTAGGGTCTACATTTTAGTTACTCACAAAATTGTCTTTTAGTGGTACTATATTTATAATGGAGCAGGAAGGTGAAGTGAATAGAGTGCTGGGCCTGGGGTCAGAAGGACCTGAGTTCATAAACAATATCAGATACTAGCTGTGTGACCCTAGGAAAGTAACTTGCCT